>CM076731.1:1750935-1763435 GCA_038501795.1 Pseudopleuronectes americanus
ATGCATATTGCAGTGATTGGAGGCTGACACATTCATCCACAAGGTGTGTGTGTGTGTGTGTGTGTGTGTGTGTGTGTGTGTGTGTGTGTGTGTGATAGGGCAGGATTAGGCAGGTACAGGGGGAGGTGCTGGGGTCAGAACAGAGAAACACACAACACAGAACGTTACAACTCTCCAATCCTGCAAACGCACAAACAGAATTCAGAGGAGACGACAAATCACACAACGTACCGAAACCTAAGAGATGTTCTCCACGTTGATCGATTTGTTAATTAATTTAAGGATTTGGTTTCTCTTTAGAAGTTAAACATAATATTTTGAAATAGCTTTTTCCAATTGACAGCCCAGCCCCCAAATATTCAGTAAATATTATATTTACAGCAGATTTAATTGGTTCTTGATTCTTCAATAAGGATAATCCGATTTCAGACCTGAGTCGTCCCTTCCAGCTCCTGCAGCACGTTCCTGATTAGAGACCAATGGGAGCAGATTATCTGCCTGAGATTAATCCTCCTGAAGCCGGACAAACACATAAAGACGATAAAACACAACCTCCTCTGCAGAGGTAATAATAATCATCATCCTTCCTCCATCATTTCCTGCAGCTCCTCATCAAAGTCCTCTCTGTGTGGACCTGACTCTTCCATCACTCTATCATTTCAAACTGATCCTCAGTAATGAGAATGATCATTGTCTTGTTCTGCAGATGCTTCGTTATCTCACGTTTCTCCAGCTAAATGCTTTTAATGTGAAGCTGCAGCAGGAGCTGTTTGCAGCAGCTCAATTATCCGGATCAAACACAGACATCGTGTTGTGTAGTGTTCAGTGTAGCTCCAGCTCACGTGGAAGCTCCGGAGCAAACACACAACTCTGCGTTAGATCTCGACTGTGTGGGGCTCTAAGCCACAACACACAACCAGGAGGGATTAAAACCTGATTTCCCAGGACAACTCCTAAAGGTAGAGTATTAAATGAAATTGGATTCCAATCCTTTCCTCTCTGTATCAGCCGATGTTGAAATACAGCTCACAGTGAGATGCACCTGCAGCAGCCGGGACGGGAATGATCTCCCATCATGCAACGCTCCTTAGAAACTCTTTACAGGGGTTCACACACGGATCAACATTCATTCAACAGCAATTCAAAAAAATGAATTAGCCAGAATGTTTCTACTGTTAACACACAACTATCATGTAGTAACTCTCTCCACTGAGGAGGTGAAGATCTCAACCTGATCGTTTGTTCTAATAACTGACATTATAGATATTTTATTATTGACCTTGTTAGAAACATCTGTCTGCTGCTGGACCTCGTGCTGAGAGTTTCTCCTTTCACAGTATCCTGCACGATCATGGAGAGCAGAGCATTTAATGGTAAATAAGACCAAACGTTTAAAATAAAGGCTGCAAACAGAACAAACAGCCCATTAAGGCAGGTTCAGAACAGACTCTGTAGTAAAACCAGATCAAGTGTGCACAAAACCATAATGTATCATAATTGACTTGAAGCATTTTGACACGTTCAGTTTGTGTTGTGATGATTCTTCGAGTTAAAATCTGGACGGTTTTGGTTTGATTTATTATTACTGGAAAAAACAACCTCTTACACATCCTGTTTGTTTTACAGCATCTTTCTAATACATGCTTATTTTCCTTGTGTTGAAATTGAGTCGTATAATTCATCTGGTTCTGGTCAAACACCCCGAAGAATCAACAGAGCCTCACATTAGACAGAACGAATAAAACGACATTATTTCATATCGCTGCTCGGCCCGGGAGCCTCATGCGACTGATGATGAATCCAACTGAGATGTAAATTCATAGGGAGTGTCGCCCTTGTCTTGTTTATTGTGTTGTTTATTTGCCACCGACGTTGTGTCTCTGCGATGCAGCTGGAATCCACAGAGAGAAGCAGCAGGAAGTGATCGAGGCTCAAAACATCTCTGCAATAAAAAGATAAGGTCAAATTAGATTTATGGGATTGTTCTGGTCGGCACCGACAAATGTGTGTTTTTATCTTGAATGCATGCACGTGTGAGTGTGTGTGTCTGTGTGTGTGTGTGTGTGTGTGTGTGTGAGATAGAGGATCTACGGCCCTGTTGTCTAGTTTTCAGCGAGAGTCCTTGGCTTTTATGAAGTGACCAATCGTACTCCAGCGTTTCAGCGGCAGAGGTTACTGCGTGGCGATGATTGTCCAATCAACTGGCCGTTACTTTTATGGAGGCAAAGGTTGCAGAGGACGGGGAGAAGCTATTCCTCATCGCATGTGTGTAATAACCAGTGAGTGGCTGTCGGGGGGACGGGAAGACATGGAGACCGTGTCAGTGTGTGTGTGGGTCTGTTTGTGTGTGTCTGTGTGTGTGTGTCGTAGCCCAAGGACCTTCTGTTCTGTAATTAGTTTTTCCTGTGGTATGTTTTCCATCCCATCCTCCCTCCCTCCCTCCTTCCCTCCGTCCACCAATCCGTCCATGCAACAGATTGCAACGGTGATTCTGGAAATCCGCAGGATCAGGCCGCACACACACACTCTCACACACACACACACACACACACACAAACACGAACACACACACACGCACACACACACGGCCATATGAATGTAATCAAGTCTGCTGTAGCACATGCCAGGGGTGCGGTGACGCAGGGACAAGAGAAAGGAGAAGATTTAGTTGTCTATATAATCTGTGTGTGTAAGTGTACACGTGTGTCTCTGTGTTTGTGTGTGTGTTTGTGTGTGATCCCTCAATTGGGCGCAATAGCAGCAAGCTATCTAATTTCCAGGACTTAAAGTCACAAAGCCAGCTCTATTTCACAAGCCGGCAAATCTGTGAACGTGTGTTAGAGTGTGTGTGTCTCTGCGTGTGTGTATGTGTGTGTGTCTCAGCGTGTGTGTCTGTGTGTGTGTAAGTTGCTGACACACGGTGGAGATTAGCCTGCAGGCTGAGGTTGGCTGTGATTCCACTCTGATTTCACTCTGTCCTGCTGTATGTGTGCACACGTTCTGGTCTGTGGGTGTGGACGTGCTTGTTCGCATATTTTGTGTGTGTGTGTGTGTGTGTGTGTGTGTGTGTGTCCCCTGAGTTTGGTGCACATTACACATCACTCCCCCTCAACACGCTGTGGACGCTCGGCTGTAAACTCTCTGTCAGTTGTTTGTTTGGACTCTGGTGGGGCCTCGTGTCGTTAAGCAGCAGCTCTCTCTGCTCATCTGTCCTCATGTTCTCCTGCTCCGCTCTGTTCTCTGAAGAACTTTGTGATGAAGCTGTTTCGTTAAACGCTCTTTATGAATAACACATTTTGCCTTTACGTCACTGAACTGGTCTGAAGCCCCCTCGCACCTCTCTCCTGCACCTCCTGTTAGAATTTGCGTCTCCTGATTTCTCGAGGGGGTTGATTCGCACTTAACTTGATTATTTCCAATGCTTGTTGTTAAGGAAACAACGAACAGGATGTGCTTCACTGCGGAGGCAACGGTTACAGATTAAATAAATTCACGGCACCAGCGCAATTATCTGATATGAGAGATTACAAAGAGAAATTCATTTCAGGCAGTTGATAAAAGATCAAGAACCAGAGGAGCTGAGGCTGAAATTATCTCCATGAAGTCAAATCCAGCACTTGTTGGTAAACCAGTTCCCTGATTGTCATCGCACAGATTCCTCGCTGAGATCTTTCCTCCCGACTGAGATTCAGTTCCAGCTCCACGGACGCCCTCTGCATTTCAATGTGAAGTGTTATTAACTCAGTGAGAGTTCAGCTGCTCCTCACAGAGGAGACGCCTGCAGTCAGGACTCTGGAGCTCCGCTGAGGAGGAGGCTCCTCGTGTCCGAGTGTCGGGGGGGGGTGGAGGATGAGGAGGAGGAGTTTGACCCTCACCTCTTCGTCCTTCCCGCTCTCATCCCTCGTTCTCCTCCTTGAGCGCTGGAGGGGACTGCAGAGGAAGAGGGGGAATGTGAACTCCTCCGCTCGTCACTCCATCATCTCGGCAGTCTGTGAATATTTTGCATCCAAAGCAGACGCGTGCACTTCTCTCCTTTTTCATCTGTCGCCCTGCTGCATCATTTGGATATCACCTTCCCTCCTCACCCTGAGTCGCTCCGCTGTGACCACACCCTCCACTATCTTCCATCTCCATCTTTCTCTCATTCCGCCCTGATGCATTATTCTCCCAGACGAGCTCCTGTGTTAAAGGTCTGCTGGAACACTGCTCCGGCTGTGTAGCTCTGATTCATTTGGTTGAGGACGTTTTCTTCAGTCTGAAGGTGATGGAGGGAGCCCCCAGGACCTCAGACTATTAATTACTGATGATGCAGAAACAGGAGAATTAGTGCTGATGTTCGTTTGAGGCTGTATTTGATTTGTTTTACATAAAATATTGAGATTTCAAAGGATGTTTGTGTAGTAAAGAGGAGAACGATGGTATTTAAAGGGCCGCTCTGAGTTCACCTCTACTGTGAGTGATGTTGTCCAGAGCTTTGTTCTCAGCTTTAAAGTCGACATTCTCCTTCCCTCTTGTATTTAATTGGATACACACATGTAGACATGCAGAGCGGCTGCACTGGCAGAGATGGATGAGGACGACACAACGAAAGGTCATCGGATCTTTAATCAGATCAGACACAAACTGAGGCTTTTGAAATTAAGGGATATGAATTTGCATTTGCACTTAGACTGGGATTTCTATTCTGCCGTTGTTGTTTGCTTGTGACCTGAGGGTTTTGGATCTGGATATCAATATTAACATCACACTTAACAAGCGGATTTGATGCAGATCCAAATACAAATCCTGAGTTAGTGAATTAAAACATGGTTTCATAAGGAGTCTGTTTGACCTTGGAGGAGGTCGGAGCTCTTTAAGTTTATTTAAAGTCTTAAATATGTTGTCAACAACTTTGTTTTCAGCTTTAACTTCGTCTGTTCTTCTTGAATCTTAATGGATACACACATTGGCAGAGATGGATGAGGACAACACAACAAAGTTTATAACCCAGAGCTTTTCTTTATGAACATAGTGAGGTACATTGTTTCCTCAGTGACAGGTCAAAATAGTCTAGGTGATGAAGATCTCACTCGTTTTCATTTACTGACCGACACACAACAGCAGCAGACGAGTGAAACCAAACAATGTCTCAGAGGCTCAGTGAACTACTTCAATTGATGTTTAAGAGTCTAGTTAGATACAAAACCTTATTTCACCATATTAAGAAGCAGGTGAATAATGCAGTTGATGCAGCTGAACCTGACTCTGCATTGTTGTGACCTTGTTTTTCACTTTTCAACTCAACAGCCTTCAGCAACGTGCCTCTTTACAAATGGGCAGAGCAGCTTTTTAAGGTCAGATGTTATTTAAAGAGTTCTCAGCAGCAGCAGCAGCTTCATCTCTTCCGCCTTGCCTCCATGTTTCCGTCTCCTCCTCTTCATCGTCCCGTGTGAGGAAGCAGAGACAATGCCCTTGGTGGTCAGGTGAAGTGTGACATCACTGATATCCAACGTCTCTGGCGTATTAAAACCTGTGCTGTGTATGTATGTAAATCAAAGGTCTGCTGTCTGCATGTAGTCTGCAGCTCCTCACGCTACGAGTGTCTGTGTGTGTGTGTGTGTGTGTGTGTTTGAAATGTGTGCATGCCATGGTTTTGTGTCTGGGCACAAACCCGGGCCTCGGCTGCAGATGACCTTTCATGACATTTGAACAAACTCAGGATACACACAGCGACACATGGCTGACATATAATCTGCATAGAACACGCTCACACCCACCGACTCATCCGTATGCAGCTCGACCCCAAACACACACTTTCAAATTCTGTGTGAGCTGCAGGCGGCGAAGCTCTGGCATCTTTATACTCTCCTACCAGAATGAGTCGATGCATCTCCATTCCCTCCTCATGAGATCTGTGTTGTGCTGTATATCATATCATATATACTGTATGTGTGTGTGTCTCTCTGTGTGTGTGAGTGTATGTGTGTGTGAGTGTGAGTGTGAGTAAGATCAGGGTTAACTGGACTAAATCGGTTGGAGGAGTTGTGTGCTCTCGTCTCTGCTGGCTAACCTTGACACCCCGTTGTGTGTTGCGCGTGTGTGCGTGTGTGTGGATCCATGTGTGCATGTGAGTGAGAGAGCACGAGTGTGGGTCTGCCTGAAGTGATTCACCTGCTGTCTGAGTCATCCTCCCACATGCACACACACACACATACCCCCCCATGCACACACACTTTGCACCAACAGGTACTCGCTCACACACACAGCAGGCCTCCACCTACACAACACAAAAGTGTTGCGCTCCGTCTGTTCGTCACTTCGGCCTCCTGTGTTTGTGTGTGTTTTCGAAGACAGAAGCTGACGTGGTGTAATCTGCTCGGCTTCATGTGCTTGTTCCACTTTTACATAAAATCCGCTGCAGTGAAGAAGAAACATCTGCTGAGGTCGAGTCGAAGGTCGAGCTCTTCAGAGAATCTCCTTTCTCAGCTGCTCTTCTTCAAGCTACCACACCGTCTCTCATCCTGTGAAGCATTAATTAATGGATTCATTTATTCATAATTAACCTCAAACATGTGTTTAGTCACATTAATGACTAATTTTGAGTGTAAACTTTCTTTTCAGTAAACAAGAGTTTCTCTCTGAATTATTTCGACTCATAAATTCAGCAGAAACCAACATTCAGGTCTCATTTCCATAGAGTTTAAACTTTAACTAATTCTGCCTGTTGTTGACACGGAGTTCTTCTCATAATAAACACTCACTTGGAGGGAAGCAGCGAGGAGAGGACATTCTTATTATCTGGTATTTTTCTCAAATCTAAATGATTCAGAGAAGTCGCCGTAGAAGAAAAATCCAAACAATCTTTTCAGGCCCGATGCAAGATGGTAGAGAGAAGAGAGAGAGAGAGGACATTGGAGCGAGTTGATCGCCCATTTCCCCCCCCCCAAATTACATTCTGGTGTGAGGCCTGGCTGCTTGTGGGAAATCATCTCAACCCAGAAAAACATTACAGCGTAAATCCAGAGAGTTGGACTCATCAGCGCTCGACGTGTTTGTGCCTCTTGTGTGTTTTGTTTCTTTTCACAGCCTCAGAATGCACGGATTAGAAAACATGAGCACAGTGTGTGCGAGCGCCAAGTTACAGAATTAAAACAAATAAATCACACAAAAAAAACCACTCAGACGATAGAAGAGAGAGAAAAGAAACTGCTCTGATTGTTGTTTTTCATGATCTGCTGGACGTCGGATAGAAAGTCCAACCAGGAAACAAACAGATGATGTGACTGAGGTGGACTCGAGTATTTCAGAGCACTTGAATGATCCATGGAACGACGACTGTCCAACACACACACACACACACGTGGCTTTTAAATAGAATATCATTCAGAGGCAGGATTGTTAAATTCTTTCTAAAACACTTGTTCTCTTATTTGTTTGACATCATTCAGACCTAATGAAAGTCAGGGACAACTCGTCTTTCAGCAGTTATCAGGTCACCGCGAATTTGCCGATCCATCGCTCGTTCATCGTGCAGATGATATTAAAAAGTATCTGAGCTTCCATCACTTCAAACTCTGTCTCATCCGTGCTCGTGGCATCGTGAGCGCCCCCCCCCCGCCTCCTTCTTGCCACCCATCCATCCACCTGTCACCTCCCGTATCATAATTATACAGAAAGGAGATAAAAGATTGCAGTGACATGGAGGCAGCACATTGAGTAACGCCTCTTTAGAGCCGGTCGTGTCGTTTCTCTTTCGGCTGAGGCTGTTCCAGGCAGCGGCAGGTCAGGTAATTGGAGCCGGGCTCTTTAAACCCCCACCCCCCCCTCCGCAGTGTCTCAGATGCAGATCAGGCTCCGTGATAGTGTCTCCGCTGCCATGAGAGCTAATTACACTGTGAATCCCCCAGGACCAGTATCAGGCTATACCCACAATGACCCAGCGCCACACCGCCCCTTGTCAAACAGTGTTTAAAGCAGAGATCGAGGAGGCCTCTCCACTGTGCTGTCGGTATCTTCTGCTTCATCTGACTCTTTTCTTCCCCTCCTGTCTCTCTGTCTGTCCTCGCTCCCTTTCATCTTTGTTTCTGTCAATTACCGTCTCTGGATTCTCCATGAACCTGCATCTCGGATGGATGAATTAGAATCAGGCGACAGAGAGGAGCACGGATCTCGATGTGTGCATGTCGGCAGAGTGCACTGAGCTTCTGTCATCTGAAGGTGGTGAGTGACGCGTTTGATCAGAGGAGAAACATTCGCAGCTACGTGAGCAGAAAGACGTCGATCAAACCTCAGCAGACTCAGAACCAGGTGTTGACCGAGGAACTCACGGGTCCACACAGGCTGTCAGGACCGGATGTAGTCAGATGTATACAAAATATTCTGCTATATTAATGCCTCATTTTCATATACATGTTTTTTTTGCCAGTTTGGTTCAGGATCGACCATTTGGCTTAGAAAGAATCAGGATTTCACAAAAACCTGATCTGTGTTCAGGTGTGTTAGATGATCTGTGTTCAGGTGTGTTAGATGATCTGTGTTCAGGTGTGTTAGATGATCTGTGTTCAGGTGTGTTAGATGATCTGTGTTCAGGTGTGTGTTAGATGATCTGTGTTCAGGTGTGTTAGATGATCTGTGTCCAGGTGTGTTAGATGATCTGTGTTCAGGTGTGTGTTAGATGATCTGTGTTCAGGTGTGTGTTAGATGATCTGTGTTCAGGTGTGTTAGATGATCTGTGTTCAGGTGTGTGTTAGATGATCTGTGTTCAGGTGTGTGTTAGATGATCTGTGTTCAGGTGTGTTAGATGATCTGTGTTCAGGTGTGTGTTAGATGATCTGTGTTCAGGTGTGTGTTAGATGATCTGTGTTCAGGTGTGTTAGATGACTTGTGTTCAGGTGTGTTAGATGATCTGTGTTCAGGTGTGTTAGATGATCTGTGTTCAGGTGTGTGTTAGATGATCTGTGTTCAGGTGTGTGTTAGATGACTTGTGTTCAGGTGTGTTAGATGATCTGTGTTCAGGTGTGTTAGATGATCTGTGTTCAGGTGTGTTAGATGATCTGTGTTCAGGTGTGTTAGATGATCTGTGTTCAGGTGTGTTAGATGATCTCAGTCTCAGATCTCAAACCATCTGGATGGAGAGATCCTTCTGCTCCTGACAGCTAACTCACGTCAGTGTTGATGTAGCTTCAGTGGATGGACATCATTTCAAAGCTGTTCCCAGTTAGAGGCGTCATGCTGGGTGACTGACAGGTGATCTCAGGGGCGCGGGGGGGGGAAACACTGAGTGCTCAGCCAGAGGCCTGCACCTGCCAGGAGAGAAATCAGATTAATCACATCTGTAAAAGATCCCACTTGAACTGTCAGCTGGAAATACATCAGCTTTGATTTAACACAACTCCAGATCGAACAGCATCAGAGCCATTTAGCTGAGGGGCGGAGCCATGGTCGAGAGGAGGAGCCTGGGTCGAGAGAAGCCTGGGTCGAGAGGAGGAGGCAGCACATGTCATCACATGTTTTGAATCTTGTTTCAAGTTGGCGTCTGAGTATGACACCTCTCTTTCATACAGTTCTTCCTTTTAGTTTTGTGTCCATTGAACTTTCCAGACATTTCCCAGCTTAATTCTCACCTGGTCTCACTCACATTTCCGGACGTTTTACCAGGGGGGTTCAAAGGAAGAGTTCTGGAAAACACCTGGAGCAACTGTTCCAGATGTTTGCGTTCTCACGGATGAATTTCAGTAAGATGTCGGACTCCTCTAGTGTCTTCAAGCAGTTTGAGGGAGTTTCAGTCAGAGTTGATGGATCAGAAGCTCCTCAGGAACAGAACCATCCTGGAGACGTAGAAACTTACTTCCTCCATCATTCTCCTTCATCCTGTGTTTGTTAAAGCGACACAACTTGTCTCCTTCTCCTCGTCCTCCTTCATCTACATGCCAACGCCCCAAAGGTGTTTATTGGTCCAGAACATTCTCTTCTTCTTCTTCTTACGCCCCCGACTCAGTGTTTCTCTCTCTTCGTCTTCCCCCTCTCTCTACCTTCAGCCCCCCCAGCCCTCGTGTTGTATTTCTCCTTGTAATGTTTTTTCACTGGTACTTTTGTGCGTTATTACCCGTCTCTTTTTCAGGTAATACGATTAACCTCTAGATTCAAGAAAGGGAAAAAAGCCTCTGCTAAGACCAAGACATAAATCCTCTGCATGAGATTTCTCTACCTCGCTCTCTCCCTCTTTCTCGCTGTGTGTTGGAATTTCTCTCTCGTCTGGCTAAATGAGCAAGGCAGTAATAAAACACACACATAATATGTACACACATAATTTCTACACAACACCACAACAATGCTCACCAACTCTCACACCCACACAGTCACACAGAACATCCAGACTACACAGTGTACATAAACAAGCCATTCACAGAAGTAATGTCCTGCCGGGGGGGGGGACTGTGGGAAAATGAGTTTCAGGATGGATTACTGTTGTGTGGTGTGGTCTGGCCCGGTGCCCTGGTCCTCGCTGGTCGGGTCCTCTGTTGTGCTGCAGTCTGTGGTCCACACTACACACACGGAGCTGGAAACCTCCCACAGTGGATGTAAAAACACAGGATTAGTGGAAACACTGGCTTTCATGCTCATCCCAAACGTTCTCTAAACCCGTGCTGGGATTTGGCGGAACCGACTTACTGCGGCCGTCCTGTAATCACGGGCGGTGCTGTCCACGGCTCTGCAGGGAGACGTGGGGGGTGCAGTGTAGTTGGTGGTAGACTCCGAGGATGATTATCCAGTGGACAACGGCTACTTGAGCTGGATGATCACACGACAGTTACCAACTGTGACTCATGTCACATTAGCAACTTGTGTAAACACCATAATCGAAATGTCTTATTTAGAATTTGGTCAAATTGTGAAAATATCGGTGTCCATTTAAACGTTGATGAGAGAAGACAGAGGTCCGACTGATTGGAGGCAGCAGAGAGGCCGGGGTAACTCAGATAACCTCTCTCTACAACACTGTGGTGAGCAGTTTGTTCAGATGATGATTTTATCCATAACCATCACAACACATTAGAAATGATGAAGGAAAACGCAACTTTCATCCATTTATCAACACAAGACACAGAACACTGTGAGTGTTCTCACAGCAACAATGTTATCCAAGTGTTTTTGTGCGAGTGGATGTTTGTCTGTTGGTCTTTGTGTTTGTGTTGTTGTGTTGGGGGGGGGGCTTGCTTTGTGACAGCCTTCTCATCTGCCTCTTTGTTCCCCTCTCATTTCACACTTGTTGCAGGGATGTGTAGAAGCTGTCGTTTTTCAGACATCTTGAAAGCATCGGGGGAGAAGTCTGTTATTTTACCTTGTTGATTGTATAATTTTAGTATTTTGCCTCCGGGGGGGCCGAGTCGCTGAGTGTCTTCAAAGTTATTGAACACAACTTCAGTTGTTCTTTTGATTTCTTTGTCCAAAAAAAAGTAGATCTGCAGCCGGCGGAGCTTGAGAACATCTTGTGTTGTGAGCATCAAGAGCCAGAATGTTTAAGCTTCTACGTCATCATGAAAGCAGCTGATGTGAAACTTGTCTGAACATCCTCAAAGCAGCCATGAGAGATACAACTTACACAAATCATCTGGGATATAAACTCTACAGCTCATTAGTTGAATGGTCTTTCCCAGGTTATTTAAGATTTTGTACACATTCCCCTTTAGGCAGAAACATGGCTTTTCCACTCATAGAAATCACTGTTGAAAAAAAGCCTCATCTCTAAATGTTAAAGAAGGGGAAGGAATGTTCCAGGATTAAAGAAGGTTTCTGCTCCGTCACCCGATCGTGACTCAGACTCTGAGTCTGGATATTTTGGCTTCATTTGTGGATCGTGGGAGGAAGACATGTCGTCCATCTTTATTTACAATCTATACTTGTTCTTGTTCCTGTGTGAAACCAGAAGCAAAAAAGTGAGCAAACTCCATTGCACTGTGAGAGGAAACATTTAAATCGAGCCGTTTAGCTGTGAAGTGTCCGGTACGTCCATTAGAAAGCCTCCTCCCTGACTCTGATGTTCACAGCAGCTAACGAGAAAGAGAAGATGTGTTTTAGTTTGGTCACTGAAGAAGATGGATGGGAGGAAACAACAGAGAAACGCAGGGGGAACGTCCCTGTCACAGATCAGCTTAATGGCTTCACAGGCAACGAGGCACAAATCAATGGAACAAGAGCAACGGCACTTTCCAGGTGCTCAGGAGAACGAGAGAGAAAGAGTCTCCGTGTTTCTCTGCCTGTTTGTGTAGCGTTTGCATAATGGGAGTAATGAAAGTCTGCAGATTTAAAAATAAATCACCTGGTAATACTCTCGCTGAAAGAGCTTACACCGTCTTTTGAGCAGAGGAGCTTCACCCGGGCTCCGCAGACACAAAGAGAATCAGTGTGAACGTTTAGAAACAAGAAAGATGTGATTAAAATGAACCTTCCACACTGTGGGAGGGATGAATACCTGCAATTATCTCCTCCCTGTAGATCAGTGCATTTATTTTAGTTTTTTT
>CM076731.1:1765935-1953435 GCA_038501795.1 Pseudopleuronectes americanus
GGATGCAGATCAGCTATTTAGTTAACGACCCTCAGAACATTTGAGATGATCTTTTCATGTCAGTGATAATGAATGGGCCTGATGTCTCCTCCACCGAGCCACACACACTTCACCGTGCTGCAGAGATCCAACTCAGCGGAGGGTTAGCTTGTTAGCTTTCCCTTTGAGGTCTCGGGACTTTGTTGTGCGTTATGTTAATGAGCGTTAGGTTTTAGCGTTCCCGGAGTCTTCACGAGTTGAAGGTGGAGATGGAAGGTAGACGAGGAAGTCGTGGGCGTCCTTCACTCGAGCCTGGTTCATTTCAAACAGGCATCAAAGATGTTAATTCTGTATTTCGTAGAGAACTTGAAAGGAATACGTTATCTTACCTGTCTTGTAAAATGTGGACAAATTGCCTAGAGAGTGTGGAAGCTGCTCTGCATCCTGTGATGTGCTCGCTGGTATCTGAGAAGAGAGGATTACACTGCTGTCGTTTCACTCTGTTCCTCCAGTGAAGCTGTGTTTCCTGGAAGGTCTGGAGATCACATCCATGAGAGATGGACACAACAGCCTGATCGGACATTCAACTCTTCCTGTTGTGCGAGGGATTTTTGTGCCTGTTTCAAGTTGGCTGTGTTCTAGTACCTGCACCTATAAATATGCATGTGTAAAGAGTGCTTTTCCATGTTGGCAAACAAAGCGCTTTGCACTTGCCGTCCTCCCACTGCTCGCCCACACACCGGTGGCTGCAGAGCTGCTGTTTGAGGTAGTGACCCGGACATCAGGGTCTAATTGTGATTTAGTGTCTTGCTCCTGGACACTGAGACATGTGGACCCTGTGACAACCTGCTGAACCTCCTAAACTCCAGCCTCAAACACAGTGTGTAAGAGAAACAGCAGAGGGAAAGAAGCTTGAGAGTAACGTGCTGCTCGGGTCAGAGTTCTGGATCGGCAGGCGGTGGAGCTAGAAACCACAGAACATTACCCGTCCAACACCAGATCACAGACTCTAGAAGTTAGTGACCAGCTGGGGAACCTGGTTTGAATCAGGTTCTCTCAGGTGATAGTGGTGAACAAATATGGGATTTCAGTTTCTGCATCAAGCAGCTATGTTTTCAGAAACAAGCATCGAACAGCGACGACTCTACAAACCTGTTCATGCATTTTACACTTTGTATGAACGAGTGTGGAAGTTGTGTATTGGGCCTCGTTGGGCCTGTGGTGACGCTGGTTTCCTCCTGAAACTGTAAAGTGACCTGCAGTGATTGATCCATGACAAAAGAAGATGCACGTTTAAAATGAGTCCTTCATGTTTGTAGATGTTTAACCACTCTTCACTTATTGTTGCTGTTTTAACTGCTGATTTATTCCAGTAGCTGCTTCTCTGCCTCTTTTCATGCACTCAGCCTCGATTCTGTTCATTCCAGCAGTTTGTGTGAAACCCAACCTTGATATAAATACAACGCACGTCAGGACTATGAAATGGAAAGTGGATTATTGTCCTCGCCTATATATTGTGTTTTTTGCCAGCATGTTTTGTTTGGGATGCACGATGGAGAGAGGCAGTGAGAGGCAGCTTCTGAAGAGCCTCAGCAGAGATACTAATGTACCTCTCCAGCTCGCTTTCATCACTGCTGTGAGTGTGTGTGTGTCTGTGTGTGTGTGTCAGGTTATTCAAAAGTTCTGTATCAAGGATTCATGCTGAGTTAGCAACAGACACACACTTTCCTTCTCTCCCACACACTTGCACAGATGCATTTTACACCGTAACCTACATGCAGGCACACATGTATGTCACTGTGATGTGTGCACGCATGCCTGCACTCACGCACTTACACTTTACCACATTCAAATCCCTACACGGTGGTATTCCCTCCCTCCCTCCCTCCCTCTCTCTCTCTCTCTCTCTCTCTCTCTCTCTCTCTCTCTCTCCCTCTGTCACTGTAGCTGACACACACACACACACAAACACTCAAATAACACTTGGAATTTGTCTTTATGCATCAACATACACTTCATTTACCATCTGTCGCACAAAAAACGTTAAATCTCTTTTTAATTTCCTCAGTGTGACGCTTTTCGATGTAGCTTAGGAACACAAACAATCCAAATCACATTGCACTTGCAGAAATATACAAACACACACATACATGAGTGCAGCAGGCCTGACAGGAGAACACATGTTGGGAATGAAGTGGCGTAAAGGGAGATATTGTTTGAAAAGTATCGAGAACACGGGAGAAGGACGGGGACGAAGACACAAGCAGCGACACAGAGAGAGAAACAGAGACGCCATAAACAAAAAGTAAAGGCTGGTGTAGAGGAGAGAAAGGATTGAAAGAGACGAACGGACAGATTGATAAAAATAAAAGAAGAAGTGGCAGGGATGTGGAGTGACAGAGCGAGGAATGAGAGAGACAGTGAAGAAAAGACTGAGTGAGAAGGAGACGCAGGGAAATGGTTAAAAAGCTGTGACAGTGACGGAGAAGTGTAAAATAGGATGACATGGTGAAAGAGCTTTGGATGATGGGAGAGAGGCAGCTAAATATAAATATATAACTACAGTAGAAAAATACAGAAAACACAAGATCCCTTCCTGTTCCAGCCCATTAACTCCAAATCATACTGTACATTACAGCTGACCATTTTCCAAATTGCTCCAGAGGCGTTCAGATGAGATTCTTTCTGCTCAGGCAGCTTCTGCTTTTACCTCATTACAGTGAACTTCAGTATATTAAACTCCGAGAGCAAATCAACTCACAGGCACTTAGAGCTCGCTGATGATGGCTGCTGGAAACACGCCGCTGGTGCTGGCGACAGAAGAAGAAGAGAAAAGTCTCAACTATTATTCTAAAAAGTGACGGCTTCACAAAAAAACTCAAACAAACCGTTTCCCGAGGTCTTGAACAGTAATAACTTCACTAAGCAGAGTAAATGGTTATTATAACTGACAGAGAGGCTCTGCTGCCACAGTGGAAATCCAAAGAACTCCTCAAGTGACTAATTGGACGTGCGTATTTCAAGTGAGACGTTTGAAACTAATTGGGTCAAATCTAGAATATTGTAAAGTGGCTGCTGCTGATTTGACAATGATGGTGTCGCGACCCTTTCTGCACATGGAACACATAACAGGCGGTGGTCTAGTGGCAGAAACTTGGACTATGGGCAGAGAAGGTCTCTGGTTCGTCTCTGGTTCGATTCCACGGAAAGACACCAAAATGACGAACCTGGATTGATCTGCCCAAAAATCCAAGAGTCTCTCTAGACCCTGTCTAGTGCCCCTGAGCAAGGCACCTTACTCCTCCAACATCTGCTCCCCGAGGGCTGTACATAGTCGCTCACTGCTCTGTGTGTCCCACACACAGATGGGTCAAAAGCAGAGGTTACATTTCCCTACCTGCATGAGTGTGCGTTTGCATGTCTGTGCATGTGTGGGATAAATAAAATGCATCTGCATCTACTTACTTAATTAGTAAATCTAATCAGCCTTCATACAGGTTAGAGCAGTTCAGTGTAGGAGACAGAAAAATATTGTGGAATCGATTTAAAAAAAAGCGATAATATTAAAAAAGAAAAGTCGGTGAAAGATCTTTATCACAGTTGAAGTCTCATTGAATTCAGACTCTATTGCATCTGCAGCACATTCAGATGAGAGGTCGACAGCTTGGCTCCATGTGTTTCTTTATACGTCAGAGATGATAACTGAGTGAAATGTTTATTACAGTTCTCTTTCATAAGCTGGAAAAAGACTCTTATTCAACCTTGTGCTGCTTTCGCCTTTCACGTTCAATCCACTGCACACGAGTCAGACCTGTGCACGGCAGGAATCGATCTGGATCCCACCAAATCCAATACCTGCTTTTATTTTGAGTCATATTTATTATTTATTACTTTATTCAGACCTGAAATCTACGTTCCTGAGTTGGTGAATTGAGGAGGTGCTTGTCAGAAAGAGGCCACAGCCTGTTGGGTGAGAGGTGTAATTGGAGGAGCAGATAACTGTGAGTCAGGATGAACCAGGTGACGGGGACGAGTCCGTGTTGATCCAACTTTTGAAGAAGCAGTTTGCTTTTCAACGACCTGCAGCCGACACAGAGCCACGGATTTACATCTCTGATTTACAGACAACATCACGATGATCCCAGTCCCTGAACATCACAGTCAAACCAGTGCTTATGGTTTTAGATCCGGCTCTGGCTCTGAAAAGGGTCTTGAACTGACTTGGTGGAAAGGGGGTCGAGGGAAAATGTGTATTTTAATAGCATAATTAATAAAACAGGGAGTGTTCTGTTACTGTAGCAGGTTGTTAATGATCAGAGGATGAAGAACACAGGTACAGATTCTTTTTTAAATAAGTTCCTGTCTTCAAGGGCCAAAGTAAGATTGTTCCATCTCTTGGTGACATGAGAACCTGTGGGCGATTGTTCCTGTGGGAGATTTACTGAAAAAGGAAATGTGTCGGAGAGGAGAGAGTGGACAACAGACTGAGGAGGAGACACAAGGAGCAGAGCTGTGAGGAAAATGAGAGGAGCATTAGGCCACTGGATGTGGAGCCGGACGACTCGAGGCCAGGAGCAGATGAAAGCAGAGAAAAGGAGCTCGGAGTGCGACAGATGAAGAGGTGCGCAGAAAATAATGGAGATGGAAGAGGGAGAGAGTGGGAGAGAGAGAGCGGCAGAGGGACAATGGGTATCTGAGAGAGACGGAGAGCGGCGGGCTGACCTTGAGAGGGCGGGGCCAGCAGCGACAAAGAGGAGAGACGGGGAGAGGGAGAGAGGAGGAGGCGCAGAGGAGAAGCCGGGAGGCAGAGAGGAGACAGCTGAACGAGCCCGAGGGAAGGTGAGGACGAGCGACTGTCCTACAAACAGAAGACAGGCAGGGAGAGAGAGAGGGACTGTGTCTCCAGCAGCTTGATTAACTACATTTGGTCAGTGGAGGAACTGTCCGAGGTCGTCTCTGTGTGTTACCTATTATTCATCTTCTTTTCTCCTTTCAAGTAGATATTGATGATTTCTGCCCACATGGCTGAAAAAAACCCTGAAAACAGTTTATTCTCTGAGCTAATTCCAAAACCACGAGCGTTAATCTGCGGATGCAACCGCCCTCTCCTCTGCTCCGAGGAGGCTGCACGGAACCATTCCTGAAAACGATCTCAGGGATTTGTTCCCATTCGGCTGCGAGTCCCAGGTGGATGGTGGGAGATAAGGCCCGACTCCCAGTGGGGGTTCCACGTCAGAGGTGTCGGGTGGGGTTGAGTTCAGGGCTCGGCCATCTCCTCCTGAGCTCTGGAGGATTGTGTCCAAACACAAGAGGATTCTCTCCAACGCTGTTTTTATTGTGCACTGTAACATGAGGCCTAACCCGAGTACTTCACTAGCTCCGGTGTGTAAAAAGGATGTGAAACCTGTATTCTCTCAAATGACCAATAGAGGGCGACCCCCCCGGTTGTCTCTTTAGAAATCTACGTGAAAATGACTCGACTTCTAACTTGATTTGCTGAACATTTTCCTAAATAGTATTTTCATAATCCGTCTGCTAGTTCCCAAAATATACATAATGTGTTTGTACTCTAAAGGTCTTATTGTGGATCTGCAGCTAAATGATGGGATTTTGAGGAATTATCCGAGCACCAGGATCTGCTCTCCGTGGCCGTCGGCTCCGTTCACTGGATTTCTTTTGGCAGAAACTCTCATTCTCTCTCAAACTCATTCTTTTTAAGGAAATTAAACATTTTTTGTCCCAGACGAAAGTAGAAAATAATCTTTTCCCGTTTTCTCTCACTCTTCCCTCGAGCACTGCGTCTAACGCAGCCGCCACTAATTGAGACATTTGATGTGAAGTCGCATTTTCTAAGGAAAACATAAATATGCGGCAGCAGCTTCACCGCCCACTGCAGCAGTTCAGTTTGTCCCCCCCGAGGCTGATGAAGACTGTCACACAGGAAGCAGGATGTGGACGGGTAGTAAGAGGTGAGATGTGCTGGGCGAGCGAGGGAGGGAGGAGAGAGCAGCGTCAAAGTGAAACGCTGCATCACAGCAGGATGTGGGCCACCTGCTAAACATCAGCATGTTAATGTGAGCATGGAGCCCGAGGCCTCACAGGGACCTCTGTGGACCTGCAGCTACAACACTCATTTTGTTTTTTGATTGGTTCACATCATCACTTATCGTCCCTCGAAGCCGATCCCACCTGATTCAGGATGTGAGATTCAGCTCAGCCTCTTTCTGAGTTTAGTCTTTAACCTCGAACATGTGTCGTGTGAATGTTTCTGCTTATGTTCTTTTTCTTTAACGACAGAGCGACACAGAAGAGCAGCGGGCGGATGAAAAGAAAGAGTAAAATGGAAAGGAGGTAGAGAAGGGGGGGAGGAGTCAGCCAGAGAGCAGGAGGGAGGAAGGAGGGAGGGAGGGAGGGAGGGAGGAGGAGGAGGAGGAGGAGGAGGAGGAGGAGGAGGAGGAGGAGGAGGAGGAGGAGGGAGGGAGGGAGGGAGGAGGAGGAGAGGTGGACGGCTCGAGTTGAGGAGATCAGTCTGCTTAGTGTCCGTCAGTCGGACAGGAGAGAGACTGACAACAGCTGGGGGCTCTCACTGTGTGTGTGTGTGTGTGTGTGTGTGTGTGTGTGTGTGCGTGCATATGTGTGCGCTTTGCCTGCCAACATAGGCCGCCCTGTGTGTCGTGTGTGTGTTTACACTAGTGAGACAGAGAGAGATGGGAGGGGGGGCATGGCAAGGACAGCCAGAGATCAAAAGCACACCCACATAAATGCACGTACACAGACACACACACACACACATATACAAAGCCAGACTATGTTGTCAATGATTGGTCAGTGTGCACGACTGTTGGCTGCGATCTCGATACCTGCAGAGATAATAGATTTGGAGAGGTCACTCTCTTACTCACACACACAAGCACACACACACACACACACACACACACACACACACACACACACACACACACACACACACACTCTTTATATGGTTGAGTTGTCATCACTGCACCAAGTCAGGGGGAGAGAGAGAGAGAGAGAGAGTGAGAGAGGATGGGTTCCAGGATATGAAATCAGTTGTAGTTGGTCGAGCAAGAGACGAATAGTGAACCAGGGTCATGGAGCTTCTTTCCTCTCAGTCTGCACAGTGTCCATCCTGCAGCTTGTCTGAGGTCACCTCATGTGCTCAAGCAGAGCCCGTGGAATATTGCATTGATAGGTTATCTTATGAGAAATGGTAATACTTGCATTTGTGATGGAGGGTGATTTTTCTCATTTTGGTTTTTACATACGAGCGAGTGGTTTGCAGAGCACGGTGAAGACGGAAGACGTGTGTTAAAGGAAATCTGCATTTTGACTTCAAGTGGTTTGAGCTTGTATTGAACACACCTCAAGGTACAAATGTTAATCTTTAATAATGTATTTCCAGTTGTGTTTGTGCATATTGAGCTCCACACCCCCCCCCCGCCCCCTCTGATCCACGTCTCTCTCAGAGGCAGAAGTGCTGCAGTCGGCGTTTATCTCCTGATCTTCGCTTATTAATTTGCGTTCAGCTTTGTAATCCTGTTATTTGCCACTTGCTTCTCGCTCTGGCAGAACATATCAGTAATTAGGGCTCCGTGCTCGGCTGGCCACATTACTCTCGTCTTAGTGTTCCTGCTGAAGAGGGCTTGTTAAAGTGGACCTGCGCCGCTTTGAGATGAAATGAGCCACATCCACCCCCGTTGTTCAGAATCCACCGGTCCACATCCGAGAGGCTCCGCCCTCCCAGAGCTGACGAGTCACAAGTGGATTCTGTTTCTAGACAAACTGAAAAGAAAATCCAAATGTGGATAAACAGGGTTATTTGTTTGTAAAATGTTAAAATGTTTTCAGCTCCGTGGTTTCCTCCTGTAATTGATAATTAAAATTCCTGTTGCATTAACCATTTTGCATATTTATAGCATCAGTTGGCAGTCACATGGTTTTGTTTTGAGCTGAGACAAATCAATTTCACAGTCCTTCTCTCCAGGTCCTTTCTCCTCTGCGTACATTTTATTTGACGGATTAAACATTACGTGCATAGTTGAGAAGAGCAGAGTGATGGAGTGTTTCTGACTGAGAGGTTTGAGAATATATGAACAAGGACGATGTGTCATGATAATAGAATCACACTCCCACGAGCCAGTTCCCTCAGGATGATGAAATGTGAGTGTGGCAGGCAGAGGAAGGAGATGTTCCTACAGCAGGTGGGAAAAAGCTCTAAGTCTAAGAACCTCTGTGTGTGGAGCTGCTCGGCAAAAGTTTAACAAATTGTGAAATAAGATTGGTGCAATCCAATTAATCAGACTGACTAATCAAATAGTCGATTGACGGGAAAGTGATCCTCAATTTTGAGTGTTTAATTCAGATATTGAGCAGAAGCACATGATGTTTTGTCAGTGTGGCTGGTTTCTGGGTTTAATGGACTTTGTGTTTTGGACGGTTGATTGTGTGAAGACGTCAACTTGAGCTCTGGGAACTGATACTCGATCTGCTAATTAAAGAAAGTAATCTGCATTAGTAAAGCATTTTCATTCTATTAGGTGTTTTGTTAATGAGCTGAATATCGGTTGTGTTTTTCCAGCATCTTTTCTCTTAGGTTGTTAAACTGTTTCTGTTCCACATGCTCACCACAGGATTGAGTGATTGTTACTGGAACTGCTTTTTAAGAATTTCTGTCGTGCACATGGATTTAACATGTTTGCTAGAGTTAAATCTAGTATTTGTCTGTTTGCACCGTTGTTAATTCCCTGATTTAACCGACATTTGAACACAGAAATAAGATGGAGAAGCCTCAATCGTTTATGAACCTTCTCTCCTCATGTTTCTCCCGTTGTGCTCATTCTTTCTGCCAATATTGGATAACCATCCAATTTGTTCAGGGCTACATCTCTTATATCTTGATCCTCTTCTGCTCATTCCATTTTTTGAATAATTCCTTTTGATGAATTCCTCGCTGGCCTTTGATCTGAGCGTCAGAATGCGAGGAGAAGCTCATCAGATAAGGGAAGGCGTGCTCTTCAGTGGGAGTCAGAGGAGCTGCCTTGATCCACAATGCAGGGCCGGGAGAAGACACAGCCTCGTTTAAAAGGCAGCGAGGAAACAAAGCCATGGACGAGGGTTCGGTGGATCCTGTTTTCTGTGGAGATGTGACAGAGACGTATCATTTAATCCTTCGCAGCAGCATGTGGACAGCTTCACGCTCCGCTCCCCCCCCACCCTCAACCTTTTGTCCTCCATGAAGAAGAGCCCAGTCAATCTTCTCCCAGTGAAACTCTCTGTGTGACACCGGATGTCACCGCCTTTCAGAAAGTGTGTGTCTTTGTTTTGTTTGCACTCGGAGCAGGAGGAGCTGAGATACTGAACCCGCTGTTCACTTCCCTGCTGCTGCTCTTATTATTGAATGTGTAGATGTAACCTGCAGTGGGAAGACGTCCATTATAGATTACACACGTCTCTCGATGCTTCACACGGGAAGAACACCTGATGAAACTCCTGCAAACACACAGAGCTGAACTTTCACTTGAACTTTGTTTCCTCCGGTGAAGCTTTGCCTCCGTCAGCACCTTTCACATCCATATTCAAACAGCCTCGTGCGTTCACACCTGGGAACAGCGGCTGCAGTCGTTCACCAGCGTTCACCGAGGAGCTGTCAGAGGGTGAATGCGTTGCTCGAGGGCACCTCAGTAGTATTTGTTGAGGGAAGAGAGGACGTGTCTTGTCTGTCTAGGGGCCTTTCTCCCACAATTGTGTGGACACCATGTGACATCCAGAGCAGCTTCACTCCTCACCATGTTCCAGCTTTAAAGAATGTTCTGGGCTTGACTCATCTAAGACGTCCAGTTAACTCCGTGAACCTGCATCCAAAGAAAACCCCCCTGAACTCAAACCTGCCTCTTTTTTTTAAAAGTCAGAAGCTCATTCCTCAAACTGTCGGTTGCTACGTGTCCTGTTGGGTGTCATGACTCCTGCCTCACCTCGATGTCAGGCACTTTCTTTTAAGATTGTTTTTTATTTGCTTTATTTGGCTTCGTTATGAAACACAGCCCTGAAGAATAAAGGTGTAGAGAAACTCAGGTTTGGAACCAACAAGCTAAAGCTTCACTGTAAATCTGTGTCTATGCTCAGGGAGGGAAAAGACACTGAAAAGTGTTTTTATATTAATATATTAAAGCAACTTCTACTGAGGAACAGCCACACGTGTTATTAATCGTGTTGGACTTGGTGTCTGACTTTGAAATCCAACTCAACTGAAACTCACCTGAACTGGAGATAAACTCTGGCTTCTAGGGACTTTAAAGTTCATCTTGAAGGTCTTTCCACATCTATTTCATATTTAGCATATATGTGTTTTTAATTCTTCATCAGTGAGGATGATTTTCTGGTCCTTTAACTTCTTTAAAACTTGAACACATCAGGTTCATCCATTCCTGAGAAGTCCCCTGTCAGGATCAAGGAGAATTTCGTCCTCTGATCAAGGAGCTGGGGAATCGTCCCAGTTGCTTCCCAGTCTGTTTCAGGAGGTCAGAGCTCCAGTGTGATTCATCAGCAGCTGCTGCTTGAAGGTCAACCAGTTGCCCAGTGTTGCTTTAATAGAGTAGAGACTGAAAACTAGAGTTAAATATCACAGGAGCGTTTTAACTCTACTGTGTGAGAAGTTACATGTAAAAGTGCTTTTTCTTCTGTAAAACCAAAGTCAGAGACCTGTTACTGTGAGTGGATGCACGTGGAACAGCACTTTCACTACTTTGCTTTATAATTCGTTCACATACAAACACCAGGGGCCAGAGGTCTGACCCTGCGTTTGCCTCCACTGTGCTTTTATCTGACCTGTTCACATCCCAGATGTACGGCTGAAACACCTCAGCAGGTGGGAGTTGAAAGCTTTCTACATTAACTTGCCCTGCAATTTGCAAAGTGTGACTAAATTACACATCCACCTCCCACTCATCACGATAACAGCAGCTCCTCGTGCTCCTGGAGGAGCGGAGCCAGCGGGTGTGAGCGAGAAATCACATCTAACATCTAACAGAGATCGTCACATCGTTGGCAATTTAGTGTTAAATCCCAATTACTGGTAACTCCCCCACACACACTCACACTGGAACTGTAGACCGGCCCTGACGCCCCAATCACGCGGGTGAACGAGCAGCTTAGAACAGCAGAATACCAACTTCTCAGGATTGAATAACGTCAGAGTTCTGGAGAGATAGTCCAGTGGGATATGAAGAGGTTTCATAATCCCTGAGGCCGTATCGTCTCCTCAGCTCACAGGGGATTAAACAGCCCTTCACTCCCAGCCACAGGAAAATGAAATCACCATAACTGGAGTTAATGGCTCGTCAAACGGCAACACGACAAATAAATACATTAAAGAAAGAACCCACAGCGTGAGAGTGACAGTGATCTGAGGCATCAGCTGCTCATTAATATTACAATAAATCAAAATCTATTAAATTATTACATTTTTTTACTTACTGGACATATCTTTGAAAGTGGAAATAGTTATTCTCACTGTTAATAATCAGAGATAATAAGAATAAGAATCAGAATAATAAGACAGTACATTTTATTTGTATAGGGCTTCAATCAAAGACCAAAGACACATTACAGGAGGAAACCATAAAACAATTAACTTAATTATAAAATACACACTATAATCACACCAGATGTGTTACACGTTTTTCAGAGAAACCAAAACACCTCACATTTTTCTCTCATGGGAGGAAGGTGATATATTTACACCACGTTGACGTTAACGGTGTAAATGGTTTGAGATCCAGTGTGTGAGCTGGTGACACAGTGTTTTGGAACCGAATCCTTAACGTGAGATATGACACAGAGATTCAGCATTTTTCTTGGATTTAAATTTCAACCTTCAAACGCTGGATATGTAATTTCAGAATTAATTTCAACTGTATTAGCATCACTGTGGTTTAAGAAAAAACCTGAGTGATGCCAGGAGCTTCTGACTGCCAGCTAACAGTAACTGTGTGTGTGTGTGTGTGTGTGTGTGTGTGTCTGTGTGCGTGTGTGTGTGTGTGTGTGTGTGACCAAAGCCGTCCTCGTGACAACTAATCTCCTCTCTCCTTTCCCTCCACCTCATTGTTGATCAGTGTCCTGTTACTGAAAAGCCGACGCAAAATGCCGTAATTACGAGCTGTCAAATGCCAATTACCGTTAATTCAGCTTCCCGGTGTGTTGTGGATGAGCCGGTCCCTCAGTGCCAGCTCCGCTCTGCCTCTCCCCCGCGCCTCCACGTCACATCCAAGAGCTACGACCACGTTATCTGGTTTTTATTGTGATGTTTGAATGTCATGAGCGTCAGATTTTAATGGTGTTGACCTGTTTAACGACGGCGCTGCGTGTGGAATGCATCAACTCCCCCCGGTGATTGATATCGCATGTTGTAGCCCTGAATCAGTCATTATTCACTCATGACTCACACGTAGATGATAATAATGTGATGAATGGTTTATCAGATTGTCTGGGAAAGACTGGATGGAAAAATAATGCAGCAAAAATCTATATTTCAGCAGAGGACACATCGCCGCACAGACCTAGTAGTTCCCTTAAATCCAATTATTTTGCACAGAATCATTGATTTCAGTTGTTAATGTTTTCCTGATTTATTTTGTATCAAGATCTTTCTTCAGAAATTAAAAAAATAAATAAAATACACAACAAAAAAATAGCCTTATCTCACAATATTGAATAAAAAATGAGTTCTTTGGATCTGCACTTTAAATTAGCTCCTAAAGTAACTGGGCTCTGGTTTTTCATTACAAATCAAATATTCACACACTGCTGCATTATAAGTATAAATAATGGCAGAGGTGAATACAATACACAGAATACAATAAATACAAATGACATGATTATATTTCACCTACATTACAGCTTCAATATTGCACATCTAGTTTATTTCCAGTCTTTGGTATATTTATATTTATATCCAGTTTCTCACATTCAATGATATCTGTCAAACGCTTTCCTCCCTCAAACTGTCACTTCTCAGAAAGCTGCAGTATTACCAAGTAGCTGTGAAAACAAAGATATGTTTTAAATTAAAAATGTCATTCTATGAATCTTTGAAACCTCTTCTCTCCCTCGTGAGCATCACAGTGATAATGGCGCCTTTAAGATGAATTCATGCCTGATGGCTCGGCGCTGCCGGCGGCGGCTGTCTCTCCACACAAGAGGCGGGGGTAACCTGCTTTTATACCTGAGTGACAAAAGCTGCAGGACAGAGAAATGATTAAATGTAGTGATCACACAGTTAACCCCGGTTGCCTCCGAGGATGTGGCAGCAAAAACTGAAATGTGAACCTGAGTGTCCGTGTGAATGAGTCCGTTAACAGCAGACTGACTTATTTAAAGAGTCAACGCTTAATTATGACTTTTTGCTCCCAATTTATTTATGTGTCGCTTTAATTTCCCGGCTCCTCGTGGGTGTGGACGACGTGAGCTCTGGAGTGAGGGTGAGGAGATGATGAGGAGGAGGAGTCCCAGGAGCGTGTTGTACTGCATGTCTCATCTGCTAACGTGGAGGAGGAGGGTTAATGACCAATAATACAGGTCAGCCAAAACCCTGCAGGCGATGTGAATCCAGTCTGTGGGGAGAAGCTGCTCGATGTGGAGGATCTGTAACAGAGACACTCGATTCTCACTGACAGAGATGAGCTGCAGAGCCGTGAGGAAATTAAAAAGGAGATTTGAGACCTGTTGACCAAAAACAACCACCTGTGACCTCACCTCATTTGTTTTTGAGTTAAACAAAAACAGCTTCTTCTCCCGTTGCATTCGGTGGAAGTCGGATTGGACCCGAGACTCGGCCGGACGCAGAGAGAAAGTCAAAGAGGGGCGGTGGATAATGAATAATGAAAGGATTATGAATCATACCTAATTGACATTTAGACGCTGGTGGTGTTTATCTGTTTCTGAGCAGCGGCGGCTTGTAGAGCGACACAGCGTCAGCTCCACAGTCACATCCATATCAAACACTTACAGACGCCATGAATCACAGCTGCTTTGTTTTGATTTTGTTCTTTTTTTTATGTCAACTTGACATAATCTGACATAATCGACATGATGCCAGTTTTGTCAGTTTTCATCTGGGTGATTGCCGACAGCTGTCAAACTGTAAAACAGGAGAAATGAGCGTATTAGAGAAGCTGGTGCAGGATGAATTACTTTCACTTGTATGAATGATGAAGCTCATTTAGTTTCTTTTTCTCCCTCTTTGTTCACTTGTACTTGAAAACAAGTGGAGGATTTCAAAAGCTGTGGAATCAGAAAAACATCCACGTGATATTTAACAGCAGCAGAGAACTGGGTCTGATGTTTGACCCTGAAACCAGCAGCAGCCAGTGGACTGGGTTTAGTGGAGGTGGTCAGGTCCGAGCTGCAGGAAGAGGAAGTTTCCTCCGACTCTTCCTCTCGTCTGGTTCCTCTGAGCTGCTCAGCTGAGGCTTCACCGAGTCGAGCTCTGTGGAAATGAATCATTTCTGTTGCCACTTCCTTCTCACTTCTTTCTCCTCATATCACTTTTTGGGCCATTTTCAAACTTCCCCTCTCTGTGGCCTCTTTTTATTCTGTGTGATTTCCAGTCATTCCTCTTTATTCCCTCCTCCCGTCTCCGCTGCAGCTCCATCGACTGCAGTCGCTCTCTGATTGAGTCATTTAACTTTTATCAATCTACTTCCTGAGCTTCTCTTTTATTCTCTTGCATTTAGCTTTTCCCCCATGAATTTTTCCTCTTTTCTCTCTTTCAGCTCAACACTTTTTCATAATTGACCACAGTGAAAAAAACAAATTGAGTTGTGTGTCTACTTTCATAGGGAAATGAAATTGAATGTGTGTGCAAACGAGAAGAGAAACAGAAGGAGTCATGTGATGGTGCAGGAGGTGAATAAGTGAGACGGAGGTGAACTCTGAGCTCGTAGCTGCTCTTCTTCTGGATTCAGGTCACGGAGAAAAACTTGTGTTGGTTTACATTCATGTGTTTTGCATGTGTGTGCACGTCTGTCGTGCAGTGGGAACGAAGAACTGCTTCGACAGCCCATTGTCTCCCTGAGGGTGGAAGGAGATGAACAGACAATGACTCGTTCATTTGAAGCCTCGTGTGTTTGTATGTGGAAGCTGGCGAATACACAGAGTGAAGAAATGTATTAATGGAGGATTACAAGTTGTGCTCTGATCCTTCCTCTTTTTGTTTTACTTCCAGATTCAGATTCCTCTCTTTCTCCCTTTTCAGAATTACAAGTTAATTTGAGTTTATCAATGTCAAATAATCGTAGATATGCAATATACTGTGTTTACATCTCAGCTGTTTAAAAGCTGCTTGTTGACAACGAATCCAAATGAGAAGAGCCGTTGCTGAGAAGCCGGGAGTCCTGGTTCTAATGAGCACAGTTTTCACAAGGTGCACGAGGCTGACGTGCACTTTAAACCCACACAGCATTCAGGAGGGTTTCCTGTTGTCGAGCAGAATTTGTCCTGCTCCTAGTTTTCCTGCAGCGATCGCATGCAAATCATGTTTCTGCGGAAAAAAAAAGCCTCAAATGCATTTTCTGCTACATCAGTTTCCTTTTGACAAATCCATCTGAAATCCAGTGGGAGCTTGTCTCCTCTGTGGAAACTGTTCGGATGCAGAGACCTGACAGATGGAAACAGCACAGTGACAGTTTCTAAACAAGAAGGGGAAAGTACAGGTTGATTTTTAAACCGACTAGAGAAGCAGCTTCGTGGTTGTCGGTGCTGAGGTTTTGCTGGAGGCAGCGCCGCCCCCCCGGTTGGCGAGCGGCACAGTAACCAGCCTGAAGGACGCTGGCTGAGCCGCCGCCTCAGGCTCGTAATCACAGGCCCAGATCGTTTTCCTTCCTCTTTAATGAACTCGTCTTTGTTTCCTCGCTCTGTTTCCATCTCTCGTCTCCGTAAACCTTGTTTTTAAATCGTCTTGAACACGAGAAGGAGGTCGACCTCCCATCTGACAGAAACAACACAAGTGGGAGGGAAGAACATCCATCACGGGGAATTCATGTAAACGGCCTCAGACTCCTGATGAAACAGAACTAATGCTCCGTGTTCACCGCTGCTCCCTGTCTCCACCGTCTTCTTCTTTCATTTTCACTTCAAACAAACTCCTTATTAATTATTCAAAAACTATTGTGGATGATTGCCTAACTCCCTCCCCCCCCCTGCCCCCTGTCTCCATGTGTCTGCAGGTATCAGCGCTCAGAAGGTGAGGGTGGAGGAGGAGCTGGAGGCGTACCCCACGGAGTCGGTCGACCTCACCTGCCAGTTCATCGACGGAGCCGGACGCACAAAGCTCACACAGGTCGGCTGACGAAACTCAACACATTGTTTTCATAAGGTTCTGAAGCAGTGGAGCTCAGGACGTAGACGTTAGACTGACAAGGTGGTGGGGGGGGGGAGTCTGATGTATTTACAGGTCAAACTCTCCTGAGGACTTTCTGCAGAAATACAAGGAAACAGATTTATTTATTTCAAATAGTTTCTGATCTGTTTTGATCAACCTTGATGTGAGTATTTTAGAGATTATTGAAGTGATTCGATTTGACTATTGTGATTTAAAAGCAAAATCATTTACTATTATATTTTTGACAAGATTTGGTTAAGTGGAAGAGGAAGTGAGGAAGCAAGAGGAAGTGGAAGAGGAAGTGAGCAAGCGAGGGAAAGTGGAAGAGGACGTGAGCAAGCAGTGGGAAGTGGACGAGGAAGTGAGGAAGCAAGGGGAAGTGGACGAGGAAGTGAGGAAGCAAAGGGAAGTGGAAGAGGAAGCAAGGGGAAGTGGAAGAGGAAGTGAGCAAGCAAGGGGAAGTGGAAGAGGGCGTGAGCAAGCAGTGGGAAGTGGACGAGGAAGTGAGGAAGCAAGGGGAAGTGGACGAGGAAGTGAGGAAGCAAAGGGAAGTGGAAGAGGAAGCAAGGGGAAGTGGAAGAGGAAGTGAGCAAGCAAGGGGAAGTGGACGAGGAAGTGAGGAAGCAAGGGGAAGTGGACGAGGAAGTGAGGAAGCAAAGGGAAGTGGAAGAGGAAGCAAGGGGAAGTGGAAGAGGAAGTGAGGAAGCAAAGGGAAGTGGAAGAGGAAGTGAGGAAGCAAAGGGAAGTGGAAGAGGAAGTGAGGAAGCAAGGGGAAGTGGAAGAGGAAGTGAGGAAGCAAAGGGAAGTGGTTGAAGGTGAACTTGTGTCGTACACAGACTTTGAAGCTGACAAATTTCAGCAGGGAAAGAACTGAACACCAACATTTAGAAGAAAGGTTGAATATGAATATTATTAGTTACAGAGTCAGATTATACATTTTATTTGTATATTGCTTTTCAAGGAACCCAACAAAACTTTACAAAAGATAAAACAACAAACTTGAAAACTATATGAAAACAGTTGTGTAGCTGTGCGTTAGCAGGAATGTGCAGAAAGTACAGAACTGATTCCCATTCAGTTTGTGGAGGCGTGGAACACGACCTGCTGCACAACTCACTGACCCCAGTTGGTGGATCGGAATAAAAGGGCACATCCTACATAATAAATTCAGTCTATGTAATAATAACGATATAATAATAATCTTTATTTAAAGAACTCTTTTCTAAACACATGTTACAAAGTGCTTTACAAAGGCAGCGAGGTAAAAACAGAGAGGTCGTAAAACATCAGGTTTAAATCAGGTAAAATAAATAAGTGTATAACTACAAACAACTTGAAAAACACGAGTGAGCATTCTGCAAATAATTCTGCACACAGCTACACAATGCAGCAAACCAACAACCTCCAGGTCTCTTGTGTTATCATGAGAGGTATAAAACAAAAACTTTCTGCAGCCACAGTATAAATAATTAATGGGAAACACTGTTTGACAAGTTGAGATTAGAGCACAAGCCTTCGCTGACCCATAATGCATCATTCCATCGAGTTTCTGTTCAGCAGTTTCTGTCTAACACAAACAAACAAACACAAACAGAAACAAACGGACAGGAGTGGACACATCTTCTCTTTGGGGATATTCGGTCAGTGTCTAATAATCCATATAATGTTGTGTGAGCTGTGTTACCTCAGTAATAAACCGGGTAAATCTTGAAAGTCACAGTTTTTTGTGAGTATTTTAATCTTTAATTTGTGTGATTGCTGGGGGGGGGGCTCATTTCATGTTACTTTGAATTTATCAGATGTAGAAATCTGAGCGAACTGAAAACTCCTCAGGATTTATTTCATCAAAGCCCAAATGACAACTTGTCTTAAAACTACTTCAAGTCTTCAGATGTATCATCATGAACCAAACAGAGTCAATCACAGAGAGCACACTTCATCTGATCCTGGTGGGATCTGCCTCGGAGCAGAGGATGGAATCAATCAGCCATTAGTCAACATACAAAATCTGAGATTGTAGATATACAGCTAACGAGGGAGCTTGTTCTCCTCCTCCTCCTCCTCCTCCTCCTCCCCCTCCTCCTCCTCATCCTCCGTTAACCTGCCTCCTCCTCCTCTATTAACCTTCCTCCTCCTCCTCCTCCTCCTCCTCCTCCTCCTCCTCCTCCTCCTCCTCCTCCTCCTCCTCTGTTAACCTTCATCCTCTCCTCTCCTCTCACTCATCGCTTTAGACTTTGACTAAACATTTACTGATAAACTTTATTCTCTTTCCTCCCTGGAACGTCCAGTTTAGACAGTTTGTATCTGACAAGGTCACTTTGAAAAGCTCAAAACTATATCCCCTCCATCATCATCATCATCATCATCATCATCATCATCATCATCATCATCATCATCATCACTGTTATCATAGTCGTTCATATCCTGTTCAAACAGTCACTTCCTGTTCTCCTGTCCTCTGTCCTCCAGGTGTCCTGGATATGGGAACCCACCGAGGGACAGAGGGACAACATCGCTGTTTACCACCCGAGCTACGGACAGAGTTTCCCCAACTTGGCTTTCAAAGAGCGGGTTGTGTTCCTGAACAACAGCCTGGAGAACCCGTCCATCAGGATCTCTCAGCTGAGGATGTCCGATGCCGGTCGGTACACCTGCGAGTACGCCACCTATCCCTCTGGAAACGAGCAAGGCACCACCACCCTCATCATGCTCGGTGAGTAAAGAGCTGTCACGTGTCCACGTCACAGACATGGAGCAGAGACAACCAGCTGCTGCATGTTTCAGAAGCAGCTGAGAACATGTGAACACGTGAAGGGTTTGAGCTGCTAAAGGTCAACAGCAGTTCCTCTCCTGCAAAATGCAGCCGCGTCTGAAACAGGTTTTAAAAAGCTGCTCTGCAGCATCAGCCTCGACAGGCGTCTCCCCGGCCACCTGCTTATCACGGCTTCTAGAAGAGAGGATCCCATCGGACCCAGAGTCTGAGAAGAAGCAATTTAAAGCATTTGAAGAGAATTCTCCGGGCGCTTCCTGGTTAGATGCAGCATGAGAGACGAGGGAGACGGGGGATTGGAGCCGGGTTAAGATTCCTGTTTGGTCTTCACTGTGTAGATGTGTTGAAGTGATCCTCCGGCTTCAGGCTGCAACTGGAGATAAACTGGTTTGTTCCAAACTGCACTCTGGCTCCAGCAGACATGATTCGGGATTGTTTAGATTTTGGAAGTTAAGATATTGCTCAACATGCACTAGACTGTATATATTATATTATATTATAGATACAGAGCAGTTCATGAATCAGGCTTTATTCTTGTATTCACTTTTCTTACAAACAATACAACACAAAGTGCTTTACCATCACAGAGATGATATTAAAAGGAACTGAAGAAACTTTAAGTTGCATTAATCTAAAATGAGGAAACACCAAAGGCAGGTAAACAAAGAAAGATCAGATGATAAAAACTGAAATTTTAAAACTCTAAAAGATTTGAGAAATAGATAATATAACAAAATGCTGAAGAGGAGAATGTTATACTAGAGATAAAAAGCAAGGGAAACAAAGACAGAAAGTCAATAAGGAACAGTCAATTGGATTGATGAATAAAATCAGAAGAAACAGTTAATACAGATTCAAACATGGATAAATAAACAGAGTTGAGTTTGACTTTAACAAATTCAGACGTTTCCTGAAGAACTCACATTTAGGTATTTGGTGTTTTATGTACGTTCGGACAGTCGAGTCACTCAGAGCTCGTTCAGACCTGAGGGATCCATCAGTGTGGTGCTTCGTTATCACACTTCAACTCAACCGGACAGCCGACATGTTGAAACACCGAGGTGTGATGATCGGAGACGTCTGACAGATGCAGCCTCTGAATGGAGACACAGATTATATGAGATGAGCAAACGATCTGATTCGTTCCTGTTTGTTTTTTATCCTCTGCACAGTTTAATCCCCGTTGATTCTCAGCTTGGACGACTCTAAACACTCACTGCTCCTCACGCACCAGCCAGGATGTGGAACGTGTAGGATTCTTTAAGTTGCCTCTGTGTCTTGATTTGTGAATCTGAGTGGATGTTCAGTCGCCGTCAGCTGGGGACACATCCTGTTTGTAACCGGAGACAGCTGGTGTGTTTTTCATCCACCCACCGTCCTCCCGTTTGCACTCGACTTACAAAGGAATCTGACGCCCGGTGCCTTTCTCTCTCCACACTGAGGAGGCTTCATGGCTGAATGTGAAGAACAACAGTTCCCTCTTCTCTATCATGGCAGGGCTGTTCTTACAGTCGACGGCCCAGAGCGATAACGAGAGCACACGAGGAAACACTGGATCCACTCAAGTCGTTTTGTTTGCAGGGAGTCCTCCTGCTGCTTCCTCCTTTTGTATCGGATGGATTTTTGTTTGTCAGGGTGAAGTGTGGGAAAGACTTTGTCGGCAATTTCAGAACCGTGTATTTAATCTGTCCCAGTACAATAAAGGAGACGATTTGAATGACAGCTGGATTTCTGAGAAAGAATCTGGAGAATTCCGGTGTGTTGACTGTGTTTTTAATTTGCTCCTGCCTCAAACGAGGGTTTGAAGATTCTTATCTTCCAAACTAACACAGAGGTCGCTCTCTCCTGTAAGTCACTGTGGAGATGCTGTTCAGTAAGCGAGCAGTAATTAAATTTAATTCATTACAGTAGCTGCTGCCAGCGAGCTTCATGGAAAGAGGGGCTCCTTCACCTCCTTTCATGTGTTCTCCCAGCCGGGCCAATAATATTATCCTTGCTAGTTCTTCTAAGTGAAAACCCTTCGCACAACAATAGGAAATCCACCTCTGGAAGCTCCTCTCACACAGAACAGAGACGAGCAGGAGGAGCAGAACTTGGCCGTCTTGCAGAGAAAAAACGAGCAGATATTCTGGCTGGTTTGCAGACGGATGTGGACTAAGCTTCCTAAACTGGTGCTGCTGGCACGGAGTGGGAGCAGACTGGGAACGACCTGCTGGAGAGCTCACTGGATCAGGGAGCTCACTGGATCAGAGAGCTCACTGGATCACCTTCTGTCTGGAGCCCAGTTATTTGCCTGTGTTTAATCTGAGCAGCTTGCAGAACCTTCTCATGCACATGATGAATCTGATCTCAATATGCAACACGGTGATAAAGTGGCTCATCAACCTTTTGCGGAGTTAAACGCCCGTCCAGTCAAATATAGAATCTATAAGTTCCAATCACATTAGACCGTATGAATCTACAACAGTAGCCCAATCATATCACAGCTTACTTCAGTATGAGAAGCTGATCACGACAGCCCATCGTATTATGACTTACAGGCGACAGCTTCAGTGCCAGCAGATCTTATTTCCTCTTATCAGGGTGCGGATGAAGAACCCCTCGCCTGCCAGGGATTATACGGTTCTGGATGAGACCCACACAACATGATTTGTGGTTGTTTAAGCTGCAGCAGGACAGAAACACATCTGAAGAAGTCTCTGAGATGAATAACCTGCTCAGAAAAATCAGGACTGAGCTGGATGTGAAGAGGGAGGTGTCGGTGCAGTGCAGAGCAGAGGTCAGAGGTCAGAGGAGGGGCCGCACTCTGACGGGCCGCTGGCTGGACTCCACACATCGAGCGGTTGGTGAATAAGAGGCAGAACTGCAGTGAAGCTTTCTCTCTGCCAGACGTGACTCAGAGCCGAGGCCGACGTTGATGAGTGGACGTTTCTCTTCTCTTTTTTCCCGGCTGAGCTTTAATGTTATTAAAGTCCAGAAAGTCAACGAGCAGATGAAGACGAGTGTCCGGCCCCTGCACTGAAAGACTAGTTCAGCTTTCAATTAAGCAAAAGCCCTGATTGCATATCTCTGTTTTTCAAGCAGATGTTATGTTCAATCTCAGACCATGACGATGCATATTTACTTATATTATACACAAACCACAATTTCCAGTGTGGTTTGTGTATAATATATGTAGCAGCAAGTGTCATCAGTGCACGGCGACGTGTGGTTCACTCGTCAGTCTGTCACTCTGTCACATTCTGCTGCACTTCAGAGACCCATCAGGTGCATGATGTGCATCTCTGCTGCTGGAGATTGGATTTACTCTGAGGGAAATGCTGCACAGGAAGTGAAGCAGCATTCCTGGATCCAGCCTTTAACTTGGATCTGCTCTAAAATACCTGGGACTCATCCTTCCACCAGGTTTTGTTTGAGTCATTCTGCCAAAAATGATAATAAATCAGTTTTCCATATGCTGAAGATTGTCAGCAGATGCACTAAAAGTAAAATACTAAACAAATCAACATTCACCTTTCAATCAGGACATGTTCAAGTTAAAGCTGCAGCACAAAAGGAGAAACGGTTTGAGATGTGAACCCTCCAGGTTCGGTCCTATTTGTGTTCAGGTCTTTGGGTTTAGAAGTAAAACAAATATTCAGATTAGTTATTTTCTTTGAAACCTCTTTTAATTTCTTTTCCCTTTTTTGCATTTCAGCCACTTAGAAAGTGCTACCGAGCTTAAATAAGCCGAATTAGTCTAGAGTTTGATGAATGCATTTTGTCAACATCTCCAGCAGCCAATAAGGACTTGTCAAAACAACACTCACAGAAGAATAATTGCAGTATAAACTATTCCTGTGTTCCTCATCTCTTGCTAACAGCTGAGCAGACGTGGAGAGCCAAACAGATGTTTCTCTCCCAACAAGGTCTGGAGATGTTCAGCTGCAGCAGCGTGTCAGTCAGAGAGAAGATGTTTACAAACCTGAGCAGCTGGTGAGACACGAATCTACAAGATGGAACAAGATCCAGAAGCTTTTCATTGATTTCTCCGGTAACGGACGCAGCAAAGTAGAAAATACAAATATCACACGGCTGCTTTTCATCGGGTTCCAGCAGCTGATACATCTGTGTTTGGAGAGAAGAGGAGGACATGTTCATGTTCCCTGAGCCCAGATCCAGACCTGCTCTCCAGTGTCCTCCTCATCCAGGATCCCAGTGACCTGTGATATGTTGATGGATGGTGCCGACAGACACACACAGGCAGAGGCTTTGAAGATAGAAGCCTAGTGTGAAAGTTAGATCTTTTATTTATCCAAGAACAAGACAGAGCCATGTCAGCAAAGCTTAGTTCCACATCTGTTTGTGGCTCACGTATCTGGAGAACCATTCATCTCTTACACTCGGCATGTGTATCGTCGAGGGCCCAAAGCAACTTTTTCCAATCAGGCAGGTTTAAAACTGCCCTTGTTTAACAAAAAAAACTCAAATCTCTAAGCAACCACATGTAAGATCTTCACTGCAGCATTTGGATTCTGGGCCAAATGCAACAAACCACTTGTAAGCTTGTTTGGAGCTGGGTTTTCAAAAGTCTGGCCCAGTTCGGCTCTGCGTCCCTCCAGCAAGAAGTGATGGTTTTCACTGTAGAAAGTGGGCAACATGTAAGTGAAGCTGTGGGTCAGAAGGAGACCTCAGTAGTTTCCGGTCCGGCTGTCCGTCTCCGGCACAGTGACGAGGACAGATGTCAGCTGTCCTGTGTGAACGGCGCCTTGATTCAGCAACAGCTTGGCAGATACTCCCAACTTGTTCAGGATTCAAACTGGTAATCTTCCAGTCCACAGGCCTTGTTGTGTTGGTGCTGCCAGGGAGAAGAGAAAGACCGTCTCTGAGAGGTCCCGGGTTCAAGTCAGGGCAAGCATCTGCTCTGCTCAAGAGTCCTGTGGTCATGTTCTACCGGCTGCAGGGACGTCTTTCACAGCTTGTGTCTCCGTAGCGTTCAGAAATATTTCTACAGTGAAAAATCATATCTCTGTGTTTTAATCTCCAAATGTTGAACTGCAACATTTCAGTTTTCTCAGATCTCTGAGTTTGTGAACCAAACGCACCTGGAGCAGTGGATTGAAAACGTTACCGTGATGCAGTTTCCTGTCTCCCTGCGAGTCGCGGGCGTTCGAGCGGCTGCTGGTACCACAGGAGGGTCGGCGGGGGGGCAGCAGTGTTTATGGCGTCCTGCTTGTTTTCAAATGACTCCGAGCCGACGGGAGGAGAGAGGCAGCGAGCTCGAGTGGAGGTGATGTCACGAAGCTCATCAGGGACGGACGCTTGTGACTTGTTTCAGTCCCCAGATCAATCCACCACACTCGGCCTCACTCTCCTCTCATTTCCTGTTCCTCCCTCTCTCTCTCCCTCCGTCTGCGTCCCCTCTCTCCCTCGAGTCTGAACTCTCTCCTCCTCCCTCGTCTTGTTTTGTTGCAGCTCTCCTCACTTTGCTTTTTGTTGTATCCACCATCCTGTGATTTCTCCGGGTTTCACAGAGAAAACATTGTAAGACTCTTTAGACCTTTTTGAATTAACGCTGCCTGGATCTGAATTTCAGATTGAACTTGGAAGGCAGTTAAAACGCTGACGGCACAATCTGCAAATACCCACAATTAATGACTGTAAATGTACCTAATAAGAAATAAAGAGGTTATAATTGATAATCATGAATCAAAGTGTTAACTACTAAGAACAGTGGGTTTGTTTCTCCTGGAGCTTTTTACATAATGATTCCAAACCACTGGGAAATGAATTATCAACCCTCACAGCAACATCAGGGCCGTCACTTTCTACATGTGGTCCAGCAGAATATGGGTTGAGGTTATTCCGTGGTATCGACCCGTCGGGACTCAGGATGTTTGTGAGCAAGGCTGTGATCAGATAATCAGATAACGTGATTCTCCAGATTTGTGCTCCAAGGCGAGAGGAAGTCGACTCTGTCCATCGTAGAGAAGAAGAAACACAACAGTGACCTCTGGAGATCTCTGTTCCCTCAGAGGTCATCACTCTCAGAGCAGCTGAGGCTCAGGAGGTATAGAGGGGGTCGTCCACTAATCGGAGGGTCACAGGTTCTATTCCCAGCTCGTCCAAAGTGTCCTCGGGCAAGACACTGAACCGCAGAGTTGCTCCTGACGGTGGTGCCAGATGAAGAAGAGCTCTGTAAATCTCTGTGAGTGGTTGTTAAGAGGAGAAAAAAGATCTTTATAAAAGCAGCTCATTCATCGGGTTTTGAGGTCGTCAGCGTTGACCTCGGTGTGAAACATGGATTTGTCTCGATTTGATATTGATTCATTTCTTCCCCAAGAGCAAATTCGTAATCGATGGTTTTGTCTCTGCTGTGAAATTTGAATGTTTCGCTGATGTTTAGGGACAATTTCAGATTCTGTGTCCTTGCAGATATTTATAGATCTGTTTTATTTTATTTTGGAGTCTGAACCCTTCAAATTAAAGATCAAGGACTTTAGTTTAGTGGAAATAATTTCTATCAGCTCCTGAGTCTTTCCACTTCGGTCTCAGCTGCATTCAAACCACTGAAGGGAAAGAAACTTACCAAATCACATCCTGAAATAAATGAAGTTTCAAAAGAGTGGAAACCAGAGAAAAGTAAATCACTTGACATCACACAATAATGAATTCACTGACATTTCCAGATTGAGTGATCGTATCCGAGGTTGAGTTTTTCCTTTAAGAAGGAATAAGAACACTTTCATGGAACATTGACACTTGATATAACGAGTCCACTTTGATTTAACAAAGATAATGTGATGGGAGCAGGAAAGTGAAAGTCTTGTTATCTCTGGTATTTGGGATGTTTGGCTTCAGTTGAGGGTTTAATTCCGTGACGATGAAAAAGCTTCAGGTCAAAGTCAAAAACTCAAAAGTGATTTCCTCTTTTAAAGGTACAGTACGAGGGCAGAAGGATTTCTAGAGTTTGTATCTCAATCCTGATTTGTAAATGTATAAGTGTGTATTTAAAAATCTGTGTGAGAATCAAGTGAACACACACACACACACACACACATACACACACACATAATAACGCTTCATTATGGGCCCCACACCCCCACATTTGATGAAAGTGCTTTGTTATGGTTTTAAATGATGATAATCTTAAAGTAACTCGATTTTTTTCATAAACATTTAAAAACTATTAGAATTTCTTTTGGATCTGTCTTAACTTTTTCATCCTCTGATGTTGGGGGGGGCCCGGGGTCACACCGGAGGCCCCTTCCTCTGACTTTCATTATTGCCACAGTTGGATGCCTCAGTGTATATGCACAACAAACTGATTGAACCCTCTTCTCTCTCCTCCTCCTCCTCCTCCTCCTCCTCCTCCTCCTCCTCATGTTTGATGTCACTCTTCCCTGTTATTTTTTCATCTCTCTCCTTCTGCTACCATTTTTCTTGCTCCTCTGTTCTCCTCATCCCTTGTGTCCTGTCTGGATTCTTATCATCTCCTCCCTCTCACATCTCCCCATATATATATATTTTTTGATCTCCCTCTCTCTGTCCTTCTGCCCGTCTCTCCCTCTCTCTCCCTCTCTCTCCCTCTCTCCCTCTCCCTCCCCCCTACAGCCAAGCCTAAGAACTCAGCCAAGGTGGTGACGGTCCAGGCCGGCACCAAGTCGGTGGTGGTGGCCCAGTGCGAGGCGGCGGAGGGCAAGCCGGCAGCGACCATCAGGTGGCTGGCGTCGGTGGGAGGGAACCACTCCACCAGCACCACCAGCGGACCCGATGGGACGGTGACGGTACGCAGCGAGTACCGCCTGGTTCCCACGGCGACGGATAACGGCAGAGAGGTGACCTGCATGGTGGAGCAGAGGACGCAGGAGCAGCCGTGGGTCTACCCTCTAAAACTCTCTGTGGAGTGTAAGCAAGACACACACACACACACAAACTTTATATTTACACTGCTGCACAACCTCTCCCACTGTCATGTATCACGGGTCCAACTAAGGATACAAATAGCTCGGCTGGATCCAAAAGTGCCGACTGCCAATAACCTCAGACTCAGATCAGTGCTGGAGCCTTCAGGCCTTTTCTCTGGCAGCCACCTGCCGACTCTTTACCGCTGATCTATAAAGGTTCGGCTCGGTCCCAGATTTAAAGAGCAACGTTCACCGTATATCATCGTGTGAGACGGCTCCGATGAGAAGGTGATTCTCTAATATGTGAGTGTGCAGGACTTCCTCCACTCCTCTAATGATCCACAGGAGCCAGAGAACCTGATCGATACCACGAGGATGTGAAGTGATTATAAATCCTGAACTTTTAATACAGTTTTATTAGTTTGAGCCGAAGAAGAATGAAGCCAATTAGCTTCACTTACAGGAATAACTAATTAACTTTAAGCACAGTCCGCTCCTCATTAGTGAGAAGTTGTGTTGGTCTTTATTTCTCATGGCAGATTAAATCTTCAGAGTTTAGATGATACGAGTCAAGACGTTCTGACACTTTTCAGCTGCAGAGGTTTGAGGAACAATAAACCACAGTTAGAATAAATTCTTCCTCAGTTAAAGTTGTTTTTAAAACTTTTATTCACCAGCTAAATTTATCACAAGTTAGCCAATCGTTTCCCGCTGACTGAGAATGATTATTATGGTGCAGTGTTTCCCATTAACTGGACTGTGTCAGCCCGTCACAGTCTAATTTGTCTCCCCACAGTTTCATAACAAACTGGAGATAACATTTTAATAACACAATACATTTCCAACATTGTGTTTGGAGCGGTTGCTTCATTACGGAGCTGCACACAGAACTAATTTCTCCCAAAACAAACACAACTGACCGTCCGTCACAGTCGAACCAGCCACCGCGAGTGTGACCCGGTAAAACCTCTGAAAACATCCATAAAGTATTTACCGTCCTGTGAAGGAGTCCAACGTAGAACCTCTTCTATGATGCCTGTGAGTGAATAGGACAGAAACAACATGTAACATCCTCCAACATTCCTAAACACAACCGTACAAAAGTTGTGTTTAGGGGAGAATAGAAAATCAAGAATGTTCCATGTTTACACACAAATGCCGTCACACACACTGCTTTTGTTTAATCCTTAAATTCCATTCTAATTTACACGGGATTACAATATAACACAGGTTCATCGTAGCTTTGCAGAGACTGAGAGATGCCCACAGCTTCGTCTCCTCTGTGTGACCTCACTGCCGCTCGCTGCAAAGACCGAACAGATTGTTTCTGTTCAGCCTCTTTTTTTTATAATCTGCAATATTTTTAGACTGTGCACTCGCAAACACACACAGACACACACAGACACACACAATCAGACTGCCGGTCCAGCTGTGGCAAGCAGTAATGAGGAATAACTGTAAGAAAATGTTATACCTACACATGACCCCTGGCTACACACACACACACACACTCCTATCAATTCATGCTGTCACATCAGTCTGTCAAATTACATGTCCTGGTTTCTCTGTGAATAGAGATTCAGCAGATTGAGAGTGTGTTTGTGTGTGTGGGCGTACACATCGTGCACATGTAGAACTCACACATTTAACCGTAGATAGACTCACAAACGAGGCGGCGAGGTCTCACTTGTGTATAAGCTACTTATGCAAATGTTTCTATATGTGTGAGGACATTGATTCCTTAGTGTCTTCTTCTGACCTTTAAAATCTGCAGAAGAACCCGTCCTCCAGTTCCCACATACACTATTTGTGCTTACTTCAAATGTCTCATATCATTAACTTCCACACGAGCTTAACTAGAAGGATATGAATGTCAATAATTCATAATAAATGGTTAAAGCATTGAAATTAGGTGAGAAATTTGCAAAAATCCAAAACAAAATCACTTTTTTTAATCATGAATGAACTTGGTAATTTTTTTTCCAGTTTTTGAGATATGCTCTTAACAAAATGTATTGATGGAGCATAAAACATGATGAAGCAAAAACAATGAACGTTGTAGTTATTAAAGTTATTTTATTTTGACGCGATTTAAAGAGGACCAGGTAAAAAACAAGAGTTAACTGAAGAGAGGAGTGAAAACATTTTCTTCTCTCACACAAACACACACACACAGTCCTCGCTGTGTGTGTGTGCGTGCGTGTGTGTGTGTTTGTTAGTTTAGTGATGGTGTGAGGGATCACGTCTCCTGTCTGCTGTGTAAATCAGATCAGCCTTTATAGGTCAGCGCTCTCTAGGAAGAACACACACGATCGCACACACTCGCACACGACCGCACACACACACACACAGGCTATAACACCACAGGCCTTCCCTCCTGTCCTGCTGTTTGTCTCTCACAGCCTTGACACCCTGTCACTCCTCACACACACACCTCTCGTCCTCTCACTCCTTTCTTTCTCTTCTCTCTCTCCGTCAGATTTCTAACATGAAAAACATGAAGGGGAGAAAAAGCACAAAGGTTTTTCTGCTCGTTTCAACTTCCTCCAGCTCTGACTTCACTCTCATATGAAACTCTCAGAAGTGAAAGGCTGATTTTCTGCCTCCTGACTTGATTCAGAGGCTGAAGGACCTTGAGGTTCACACATCACTGTACATTCAGGACGTATCACACACCTGCATTGAATTGAGGTTTTGATTGACGTGTGACACTTTGACAGACGTCATCGTGTTCACTATCATTTCTCTAAACACTCACGGATCTCAATGTCCCTTACGGCTCCTTGACAGACGGAATCCACTCTGCAGCTTTGTGGAAATAGGGCGACACCGTGATGAGAACTACCTGAAATGACAGATATCTGCTTTGAGAGACATTTATTTGACGCGTACACTGATTTTAGTTGGGTTTGTGTCCCATCCGCTAACAAGGAGGAGGTTTATGACCCTTACTGCAGCCACTCAGCAGGTGGGGGGGGGCAATTAAGGGACTTTGGTTTGACTTTTTTGGACCTGTCCTAGCGTCCATCTTTTTAAACAGTCTATTGTCGGCAGTGAGGGCTTGTGAAGTGGGGTCATGGGGTTTGGGGTATTTAAAGCCATCTGCCTTTCAAAACTGTGCAAAGAAACAGGAAGTGATAAGATAAAATAGATAAAAGTGCAAAACATAGACATATAAGTAAGTTGACGTGAGAAAAATAGCTTTGAATCGTCTACAATCTGAAACTACGACCAACTTTAAATCCAGTGACCAACCGTGTGTACTTTAAACATCCCTGACTTTGTTTAAAGTTGTAATACTGTAAATGCTGAATATTTAATCCATCCCCTGTGTTTCTCTTTCAGACCCGCCCTCCGTCTCCATCGAGGGTTACGACAACAACTGGTACGTTGGCCGCTCGGACGCTGTGCTCCAGTGTCTGGCCAGCGGCAACCCACTGCCCACCACCTTGACCTGGACCACGTAAGTCGTCCCGTCATCCCATCAGTCGCTCCATCTCTCTCACGACTCAGAGACAGATTTTCTCATTATTCCCATAATCACGACAGAAGCAATCGTCTCCCTTTAATGATTTATTTTTTATTTTTGTAATTTCTGATAAACATGAAAGCTCTAAACATCTCAGCCTGATGGACAGATGGCGTGCTGTGGTGTGTGTGTGTGTGTGTGTGTGTGTGTGTGTGTGTGTGTGTGTGTGTGTGTGTGTGTGTGTGTGTGTGTGTGTGCTTCTTGATGAATATTGAGCAGCGAGACAGAGAGGCTGTTCACATGATTTCTCTCTCAATAAATATGTGTTTGAAAGTCACAGTCACAAATCGTCTCTTTTCTTCATGTTTTCAACTCTCGAACTCTCGTTTACCATCTTTATTTATTCTTCCCTCATTCCTTCTCTCCCTCACGCTTGTCGATTTGCTTCTTTCTGACATGTTGTTCTCCTGGTCCCTCCCCAGGGCGTCCGGCTCTCTGCCCGACACGGTGGTGGTGGACGGGAACAAGCTCCTGGTGCGGAAGGTGGACGACGCCGTCAACACCACCTTCATCTGCGAGGTCAAGAACAAGCACGGGGCCAGCAGCCACCAGATCACCACCATCGTCATCGGTGAGTCCATCAACCCTCGGTCGACTCACAGACACAGACACACACACACATACACACACACTCACATACCTGTTGAACATGTGTGCAGAAGCGTGTTCAGATGCTCTCAACATACAGAACAGATGAAAACACACGGAAGATACAAGTAAAACATCCCATTGAACGTAATGGGACTATTCTCAAGTACATGCACACACACAAACACTCAAATGAACATATGCATGCACACACACACACACACACTCCATATCCTGCCTCACACATGCATGAGCAGAAACATTAATCTCCCTCTCTCTCTCTCACACACACACACACACACTCATGCTGGGATCAGGGCTGATCTGGGAGCTGCTGGTTTCTCTTAATCTTCACATTGGATTATGTTTCCATGTTTTCGTCCTCGTGGTCGGACGCTGTTGATTGACCCGCTCCCCACCGCAGGGCCAAACTGCACACAGACACCGGGGCCCAACTCCAAATCTTTATAGCTGCACATCAAACCCACTCAGTGAGACACTGGAGCTGGAGTCTGCAGACTGGGAAACTCCACGGGACGTAAATTGGATGTGAGTTTAGTCTTTATGAGTGTGAGAGTGGTTCCTCATTAGAGCGCGTTGGCCCTGCAGTGGACGTCGGGATTGTTGGAGGGTTTCCACATTTTTTTCCAGGGGGTTCATGTTGGTGTGAGCCAGTTTGCCCAGTTTGTTTTCCCCTTCGCTCTCTCTTTTTCTTCCTCCACATTTTCCCTTCTTTCCTTGTGCATAACGAACTAACTCCTCCAAAGTCTGCTGAGCTTCCTGTCCTCTCTCCAGCTTTCTGTTTACTCTCCTGTCCGATGGAGCGTGAACACTGTGTCTGCATGAACTCTTTATCTTCCTGCTGGAGTTTGACTCTCGACGTCCACTCGTCTGGTGATTCGGCTGCTGTTGCCATGGTGTTGGGTCGGTTGCTCTCACACATCCCACACGGACACACACAGAAACACACACACATGTACCTTTGCACCCACAAACCCAGGACTATGTCTGCATGTTGAAATGCTTCACTACACACCAGAAGGCAGTCCATAAAACCTGTTGAGTCAAACTTGTGGATTTTAAACCTCAGAGTCTGTTTTTATCAAAGTGTGTGTGTGTGTTTATGGGTGTTTGTGTGTGTGTGTGTGTGTATGTGTGTGTGTGTGTGCACTCCCCACTGGACTGGTCAAAAATCTTCCTCTTTTGTTTTAATAATCACCATATTACACTTTAGAACAAAACAAAGCTTGAATACATGTGTAGACCTGATCCCTCCACCAAGGCCAAACAATCCAACACACACGTCGTCTTATAACAGGGAAATAAAAGTTGCACATTGTGAAAACACTATTTTAAGATATTTTACGTCCATATCCAGAGATTGATTCAAGAGAATTTGATTAAAATCTTGATAAATCCTTCCTCCATCAATAAGAAATAAATCCTGAATCCAACTCTTTATCTGGATCCTACATGTGATGAGTTCTCTCCGGGGCCGGGCCTCCGTCACTCACCGCGCTCGCTGCAAATCCGTTCCGCACTTCTTCTATTTTTTGTTGCATAATCCTTCTGACAATCAAGTAAACAAACCAACAAACAGACGGGGGTGAAAACACAACCTCCTCGGTGGAGGTAACAAAGCACAACTTCTCCTCTTTTGCCAAAAGACAGCGGCGGGAGCTACATTTAGAAAATCTGTGGGAAATCGGTGCCGGAGATTTGAATTGTCTAATCTGAGAACAGAGCTGCTTTGTGGCCGGGCGGTTTGTCGGGCGGGGATGTGTGTGGGAGGTTCAGAAGTGGCTAAGCTGCTGCAGTTCTCTCTGGAAGCATGGCATTGTGCCTGACTCCAAGTATCAAGGAGAGGACTCTTTCCCCTTCTAGCACACACAGACTCAGAAGTGGCTAAGCTGCTGCAGTCTCTCTGGAAGCATGGCATTGTGCCTGACTCCAAGTATCAAGGAGAGGACTCTTTCCCCTTCTAGCACACACAGAAACTCAACGCACCGCATTACACAGTCAACACATAACCCACAAAGTAAGAACACACACACTTTGAGGACTCACACGCACACATTTCTCTTCTTTTCCTACGAGCTGCATTCAACTCTGTGATTCATCCTCTTCTGTTCTGAGCGGGTCCTCAGTGTTTCACAGTTTGCTTGTAGAACAACAACGTGGGTTTAAAGTGAAGCTGTAATCTCTCAGTTTAACACTTTCATTGAAATCAGAACCAAGCAGGTTGGATGTGAGATGACGGAGAACTTTGCTGCCTGAACAAACGAAACATTCTCACTTTGTGTTGTTTTATTTTTGCCTTTTTCCCAAAGTGACTTCGAGTTTGTTTGTTGCTCAAGGACACTTTGATGCAACCTCACAGACTCAAGTTGCTTTAGCGACTGTGAGAATCAAACCTACGACTTGTAACTTGCAGATGGAATTTACTTCAACCACGTAACTCCTCGGTGTGGGTCCTTGTTACTTTAACCTGCTCGTTTTGGATCAGATGATAACTTGACCCGTGGAAATACTCAGAATAATTCCTTTGCATCAGGACCTACAGTATAAATCACTTTTGTATTGTCCGTGTGTTGTGTGTGGAACTTTTAAAGAACTGTCTATGGCGCAGAGGGAAGTTGGAAAACGTTGTGTTCATCCTTCCTGGTTTATCTGCAGTGCAGCTGGTGAGTGCACGTGATCGACCCGGTTCTGTTCAGCTATAGACCAAATACCTCTTAACCCATGTCCAGGTATTCTTCAAACAAGCCGACCACTCTATTTAAGTCAGAGTAATTTTATTTGTGAACCTGAACATGAGCTGATCCTGGAACAGATAGAAACCCACTGACTGGCTCCAGATCCTGTTTGTGTCCCCGGCCTCGCAGCATATGGCAGGATACTTATCCGTGTAAGATTAGACGCTACAAATGATATTAAACATTGAGTCAATGCTTTGCCGAGTGCCAAGAGTCTGTTCAGTGAATTTTATAATCTTACGTATAAATATTGTTTTAAAGCACATTAATGTGTTTTGGCGCCGCAGACGTCCGTTAGATAAACTCCTAATTGCTCCTAACAGGAAGTGAATCGTGACCCATCATGAGAGACTTCCTCTGAATTAATTGGGCCACCGACCGGCTCCCGTGGGCTCGTCATCAGATCCGCCGCCCGTGACTATTTACATTCCTTCTCTTCTGCACTGGCCCGGTTCTCGAGCCGCGGAGCAGGAAACCTCCCAACGCTCCAGATGGCCGGTCTGTGGCTAGTGGTGAATCACGACAGGATCATTTCACCTCTGTGAATATCCCCACGTTCGGGGGTTTAATGATTCAGCCTGACTCAGTGGGTTGGTTACTATCTGCACATGATGAATTAATAATGTGTCTTCTCACTGGGAAACACAGCGCAGCCCTCGGTCCAAGACGTTATTAAAACAGCTGTGGCACAAAATGTCCGTCCTGCTCACACCAGACAAACCAGGTGAGTTCAGCAAAGGAGAGAATGACTGAAACTACTTCTTCTGTCTGTGCTTCTGGTTTGAAATGTGGCGTTTTACCTGCAAAAAGTGCAGTGATGTAAAGGACATTGCTAACACACAATGGTTGTAACACAATCAGGAGGTTTTGGTGATGACACCGATGTTCATGTGCTGCAAACACAAGCTCGTGATCCCGGCAGCAGAATCAATAAGTCATGTCCTGCCTGGAGATTCAAGCCGCCCTTATAAAAACCCTTTTAAACCGAACTGAGCATGTTAGTGCAGCATATCTTTTTATTGGCTCCGTCCACGCTTCATATCAACTGCAGCTGGAGACGATAAATACCTGTGACGGCTGCTGAGGGAGGAATGAATGCAGACAAAATGTTCGTGGGTGTTTAGGTTTTTTGTGTCCAGTGTGATAAGGAATTCATTCTATTATACAACCTCACTGTGGCCATTCTTCCCTTTAAAAAACATCCTCCACGCACAGAATAACAGTTAAAAAATGTATTTTTGTGTTGAACAATATTTCCGTTAACAAAGAACTTCTGACCTCTGACCTCGTGACATTCAGCTCCTCCTGCTGCGACGGCACCGACAGCCGAACACAACATGTGTTTCAAACGGTGCTTTGTCTGTCGTCACCTGTAGATCCATGAATACATTGAGCCAATTAGCTCTGCACCAGGCAGAGCTCTGGTGCAGGAAGGGGACCATTAGGGGCTGGCCCCCCCCGCTGACCCCTCCACCGAGCAGGTCGAGGGTCGGAGCAGACCTCGCAGTCAGAATGCAGATTATCACAGCTCGGTTTGACCTGACGCAGCCGACTGACTGTAAATCACCAAGTTTTGTATTTTATTTCCAAGCTCAGAAATCACCGTCATGAAAAGCTGTGGAAGTTTGGCTGATGCAGAAAAAGGTTCAGTGTCACCTTGACATGTTTCCTTCAGATCAGAGCGATCCGTCTCCTACAGAGGAGCCATTAGAAATCAACTGCTTGTCCCTGACTGTAGTGATGGAAGCCAGTTCCAGTCTCTCAGTCACGATGGCTGTCACTGGTGGACGGCTCCGGCTCTCAGTAATGTAACGGTTAATACTCCAGCACTTTGTACGGGCCCAACGCACCCCCGCTGGACTCCCTGCTGAGATCTGCTAACGGCTCCGCTCTGTTCTGGTAAACGGAAGATGAAAGCACCGAGCTGTCTGACTGCTCTGCTGCTGTCAACACGTCACGTGGTAAGATCCCCCAGCCTCCGACCGAGAGGAGGAGGAGGAGGAGGAGGAGGAGGAGGAGGAGGAGGAGGAGGAGGAGGAGGAGGAGGAGGAGGAGTTGATGGAAGTGCTTGGAAGGCACTTAGGAGCGGCTGTTGGCAGAGGTCGCGGGGGGACATTAGAGCGAGTGCTGGCGGTGGAGGGACGGGGACGGGCGAGGACAGAGGTAACAGCAGAAGGACGGTGGCAGAAAAGTCCTCTAAAAGTTTTGAAAGAGCGAGCTGGCAGGAGCCCGTGACCCCCCGTCCTCCACCCATCACATACAGCCAGTCCTTTCATGGGGAGCCCAGCTGGCACCGGGCCGGGGGCAGTTGTTGCCGTTCAAACACACACGCATGCAAACGCCCACCCCGTTACACACACACACACACACACACACACACACACACACACACACACACACACACACACTCACATCTGACGGGACCGGTAGAGAAGCATTTCCTGGATGGCCTGAGGCAAGCGAGATAGCTGTCCACTGCAGAGACACACACTCACATACACACTCACACACACAAACACACACTCATAAATACATGCACAGTGTTTCACACATGCACACACACAGACAAATTGGACCATGCAGCCCTGTGCATACAGCAATCAGATGATCTGGCCGAGGGGGAAAACCGCTGCACTGCCTCTTGGACATAAACCCTCTGCTAACCTACATCCACCCGGAGCCACGAGGGCTGAGGTCGCCTGAGTCCTCAGCAGCTGCTTCCACTGACAGCAGTGTTAACAAGGAGAACGCTGCATCAGGATCCTCACAGGATTCATTTAGCTCTCACTGTGGTCGAAGGGACAAAGACACCTTTCAGACCTGAGAGAGTCCAGCACAAGATGGAACACTCCAGGATGTGAGCAGATATCTCAGGAGGGACATTGATACCAGGTCTGAATGGGATCTACGTTGTAGAACGCTGCACTGAACTTGTACTTTCTCCTGCACACCCTCCTCTCTCCGTCTGTGACACACACAGATGTGAAGTACAGTCGTCAACCTGTGGCCGACTCCCGAGTCTCTGCAGCTCTAGAGGGTTTTATGTATACGATGCTCTAGTAACAGACATGAAACAACATCCTGTTTAGACTCCTCGTCAGATCTCATCTCAACTTCACGTCCTGATGAAGCTGATTTAGTTTCCTCCACAGTCGCTGTGAGAGATGAGCACAAAGCGTGTGACTCCATTTTGTTCCTGGATCAGTTTGACGGCGTTCTCACTCGTTAAATTCCCCCGAATTACAACAAGGCTTTTTACACTTAACTTTGTAATCAAATGTGTCGTTGTGACGCTCAGCTGAGATGACAACATGTGGGTGTATTTCCATAATTGAATAATAATTAATGTTTTGGAAAGAAAAGTAATCGCTGTATTCTGCAGGGGGACTTCCCATCAGGAACTATTGGTGTTGTATTATCTGTTCATTCAGATGATTTATCTAAACGTTGAGGCCTTGCTGTTTCTTTGTGTGTCTGCTTCGTTAATGTTCCTGCTGCCTGGGCTCAGTTTGTCAAGCTGCTCACACACATGCAGCTGGAATGTGTCAGAGCTGTTTCCTCCAATTCCGCTGAAACAAACAAGGCAGCCTGTTGTGTTTGTGTTTGGATGTTTACAAAGGTGTCGCTCCGTATGAGGTGTGCTTAGAAAATGATGAAGGAAATGGTGTTTCAGGTTTGTCTTGTTTAAATGAAGATGGTTAAATGGGATGTGACAGTGGGATTCATTCTTCAAAATAAGTAAATTGAGGAAACAACCAAAGGAACTGTTGTTTTCACATGTGAGTTATAATAGTTTGAAATTCTCCTCTAGTTATCCAAAGAGGCCTGGACCCTCATTGTACGGATATTCAAGAGTTAATATCTGAAAACAGCTGAAGTGTAAGTGGAGGATTTTATGAGAAAAATGTGAGAGAAATAATTTTCCAAGGGTTTGTTTCATAGCAGATCGGCTTACGTGTTGAAACTTTAATATTTTCTAATAATAAGTATAAATCCCTTTGTGTGAAAATCCTATTTTCATTTCATTGTGAGTTTAGATCTACGTAATTACCCATTTCCCATCGGTTCTGTTATTCTGACAGCTCAGGTGAATCCAAATCTCTGCAGCGAGACCAGGAATGATTTTATCCAGATGGGTTTCATTTCCACAGCCAAGTGATTTCCCAGTGATGTTTATCCCCCCCCCCACAAACTGTTTTTAGAAAAAGATCATACCCAAAAAGTTTCTGACAATCAGAAACAAAGCTAATAGAGAATCTGATGGAAACTTTCAGAAATCCCAGCGAGCTGCCCTGTTGCCCCCCCGGTGTGGGAGCTGGGGCAGCGGCCATGCAGGAGTAACGTCTGTCAGGGAGATAAGAGCTGAGGAGGGAGCCTGCAGGCGATGGCTTATCACACACACACACACACCTGCAGGGAATACACAAATACACACACATGGGGCGGAGGTGGATGAAGCCGTCCACGTCCAAGAGTTGAGGGCGGGGGGCTCGTATCTCACTCCTGAATCACCGGCTGCCTGCAGCGGTAGCTTCAGCCTGTTTCTATATCTGTCTCACAGCAGGATGACCTTCCAGTCCACAGATTCCCTCCACCAGCACAGGGCTCGGAGAGAAAGAAGGAACTGTGTGTATTTAATGTTAGTGTACTTATCACGATTAGAGTTAAATGTGTCAGAAAGAGACGGAGCGGGAACACTCAGAGGAAAAGCTCAGTGATTCTTGTTTTAATGGAACAGTAATCATCCCATCATCCACCACCAGACCCACAGGGTGCTGCTCTAGGTGCATTATGGGTAAAGTACCGGATGTATTTAGTACTGTCGAGCTTGTAGGTGAGTGCACTTGCAGCCATCACAGAATAATCACCTCAACTTATTTATTTTACAAAAAAGAGACGTAATTATACATTATTAGAAAACGCAGATAAACGTTGACTTTCTTTTCCTGGAGTTTTTTTCTCATTCCATTTTACCTATTATAATCTTATGTACCTTCAAAAGGATTTGTCTGTTATGTGAAGGTATAAAAACGACCCAGTGTTGCTTTTAATATCCACTTTTCTGCATAATATTGCTGCTGATTTGCTGAAACCGACGCTGATTGACACAAGGTCCTGCTGCGTGTCAGTGGGTAGAAAACCAATACAGGAAACCATTAACTGAGGTAGAAAATAGTTAGAAACCTGCTAAATTATAATATTTATAAAACAACGACCTGTAGCACAGAGATTAATTACCCCCCGATGCAAGGCAGCGGCTCAGAGGAGAGTGGGTGTTTTTTTACACGTGGGTGGAGTGGACTATCCCACATGCTAGCAATTAAAATGTTAGTAATGTTAGTGGAGCAGTTTGCTCTTTAAAAGTCCTTTTGTTCATTGAATCAGAAAAAGAATGAGCATTAGCTAAATAAGCAGGAGAAGCTAAAAGAGTCAAACGGCTGAAAGGAGTTGATTTCAATCTGTGGGGGGGGTTGTATGAGTTTAGTGCAGCATGGTGACCTGGTCAGGAGAAAAAAGGTTCTATTATCGAAAGGTCAGCAGTTCGGGCCCGACATCAGTGTGTGAGTGCAGCAGCAGCGAGTCGGCCTGAACCTCCACTGATTGAAACTTCCAGGTTGTGTTGTTTGCCGTCAGCAGTGAGGTTGTGTCTTGAAGTAGATGTGAATGTTTGAAAATCCCTGTTCATTGTGCTAGGTCCATGTAAGTGATCAGCATTAGGCCTTTAATTAGCTTGAAATACAGAATTCTCACACACAGCATAATGGCTGTAGAGTTGGGGAAGTGGCCGTGTGGTACATGAACCAATGAGCAGAATGAACAGAGGGGATTAGAGCTTTGATTAACTCCAAATGAACAGAACCTTGGTTCAGGAGGTGAACACAGAGCGACAGGGGGGGGGGCATGTCGGCCTCACAGAATGAAGAGTTGTTTCTCGACCGGCCCCGGTTGTGAGATTATTTTCTGGGAAGCGAGCCAGACGCTGGTGTTACAGTCTCAGCCGGCGGCGGTCCCTTTTTATTTGTCCTTCAAGACAGTAGCTGCAGACAAAGGAACCAGAGGGAGACGTGGTGAGACCTCAAGAGCAGAGGGCTCCTTTCAACAAGCTGCAACAGCTGCTCTACTCCTGGAGAGTTCTACTGGTGGCCTGTTTGTTTATCAAGGACTTTTCTGTTGAAACTCAAAGAGGAGCCGTGAAAAGGCCTCCACCAGCTGAGATCCTGTGAAGGTCCTGATCGTATGAAGGGAAACGTTGATCTGAGTGAGTCTTTGAAAAGAGGAATCCGACAATTTCCTTTTACATCAGGACACATAAAGAAATATGAGAGATCTTTCTGATCATCAGCTTGAAGTCTGAGAGAAGAAAGGTCGGCTCTGATCCTGCTGGCACTTAATGACCGGGTTCCAAACTCACAGTGAGATATTGATGAAGCTCCGTCTTGAGTGTTTCCAGCTCTGGTTTGATCCCTGGGAGTCTTTGTTGGTGAGAACATGTGGAGCAGCAGAGATGTCGATCGATTATCTGATCTGGGAACGAGCTTTGAAATGTTCCTCTTGTTCTCCTGATGACCTCGGAGTCTGAAGGACCCATGAGGACTGCACCCACTGGGACTCCCATGCTGAGTCCCAAATCACTCCCTCTACAGTCCACTGTCATATGAGGTGATGTGTAGAATGATTATACCCTATGGAGTGAGCTCATTGTATCCCACAATGCATCAGAAATAGACGTGTGCAACCGGTGGTCGTTAACCGAGCAGCATTCGTAGCTCATGCTTGAGAAAAATGCCGGAAAGTTGTAGCAGTGACAAAATGTTGTCTGTTTCTTCGTGTGGGATAATACTCTTAGTATCGTTTCAATATTAACTGACGCTGACATGTGACATCTGAATCGTGCTACAGCGATAACCAGAGTAGTAAGCAAAAGTCTTTGTACACCTCTGTCGTGGCGCTAGTTAGTTGTGTTTGTGTTTTAAAGAGTCAAAGAGAGATTACATTTAAGTCGTCAAAGACAAGGTCACTGACCAAGGTCTCTTGAACAGGTCTCAAGTCTGACTTTAAGGAAACTCTTCAATTTTGACCTTCAAACATGAACTGATCCCAGTCCCAATGACCTCATATGAATATGAGATACAACACGTAGGTGGAACAAACAGCCGGTGGTTAGCGTGGGCCTACAACCGCAGGGCAGTGGTTCTAGGTTTGACTTTGAGTGATTTTGGACACGACCTCACGTCAGAAACTTCCAAACTGGTCGTGTTCATCTCCCAATCAACCGAGCCCGGCCTCAACTCTGAAAGTTATCCATCAGGATGCATTATTGATCCTCAGCCAGCAGAGTTGGAGCAGGAGCAGAGGAGCAGAGGGGCTGAGGGGGTTGAGTGTTGCGTTAGTATATCGTCTAAATATTTGAAAGAGAGGTACTTGTCTCTCAACATTCACCACCTAAATATTTTAAAGCTGAGCGCCTGAGCGGGTTGATGTAGTCGAGAGTTTCTGGAGTTTTTCTTTCTCTGCTCCAGTCAGAAGAGAAGAGTGAAGTCACTGAGAGAGCCGAGCTGTTGGCTTCAATCAGGGGGCGAGCGTGCACGTCTGCTCGTCACGGTTACTGGTTCCACTGGTTTCCAGCTCTTCGTCCTCCGTCTTTTCAGTAGTTGTGGTTTTGGTTTTTCTGAGACTTCTGCAGTCTGGCTCCAGGCGGAATTACACGTAATAATTCAACACAGACACACAGAGAGATTGTATGCTGCACATTACGCACACTGCACACTGCGGTGTGTGCACGCTGATTCCAGTGCACATCGCCCTCGACACTCATATTCTCATATTTGCCTCCACACAGGGTTTTATTGTGTTTTCTGCTCTTTCGGTGCAGGACTGCAGCTCAGACTCATTCGTCACCGGACTCACGGGGTCAGATGTTAGTTGTGTTACCTGCAGCTGAAGCTTTCCAGGGGGTGGTCCATGATTACCTCTGCTCTTCTGCTACTGCTTTCCATTTCAATGTTAAAGACCCTGAGCCACAGTTCAGCAGCTCCCAACATTTCTTTAATAATAGAGTTCATTGCCTCATGCAGATACAGTTACACACTCGCACATACACGCTGACAACAAGGACAAAACAAGCAGATACAGTGCGTGCACACAGACACAATCTTTAACTCTGCAGAGACAAACACAGACAAACAAAAACATCCCACTTGTGTTCTGGATTCGATCACCATCTCTCGTTTCTCATTTCTCCGTGTTGCGATTGCAAGATATTCTCCCCTGGCCTCACACAATAAACCAGTTTGTGTCTCTTTGTGTTTATTTGTGTGTGTGCATGTGTGTAATAATGGGCCACACTGAGCAGTCTCTAATCCCTCAGACTGGTGCGATGTCTTTCAATTAGCCAGCAGGGCTTGTTCAGGGCCAGCCGGGGTCGGACCTGCTATCAAGATCTGCAGCTAATCCACTACGGACTGATCAATGCAGAGGGGGGGGGGAGGAGGGAGGAGAAAGGTCGGACCTTCAGGAAGCAAAGGGAAAGCGGGGGTGAGCAGGAGGTGAAGGAGAGATCGACAGAAGAGGAGAGGAGGGCAGGAGGAGGATCGAAGGAGGCTCGATCCCCAAGTGTGTGTCCACGTTTACAAACATCTGGTGTTGTTCTCACTGACCACAGGAAACCTGCTGGAGGCTTGTGTGTGTCTGTGTGTGTGTGTGTGTGTGTGTGTGTGTTAATAATGAGATAATGACACAATATTAACGGCCTTATCTTCGCATTTAGTTCCACTATTTTTCCCAAAACGATTAAAGTTCAGTTTCCGTCTGACAGGAACAGAGAAACTTGAAATTGCTCGTTTGCTGTAATTATGACTAATTGCTGTGATCTGTTGCCGTGTTACAGCATTTCCAAAGAATTCTCTTGCTTCCTGCAGCAGAGTTTCCATTTTTACCATCTGCACTCGACAACTAGCACCTACACATCGTGTCTTGTGTTATACAACATGCTCAGATGTCGATGTTGTTCGGCTGCAGAGGGTTCGAGGCTCAGTAGGAGGTGATGAAGCTGTTATTTATTTGCCAAATGAATAGTACAATAAAAATGATACAACAAAATAAATAGATAATTAACGATGAATTTATTTTGCAGTTATTTCCTCATGATTTACATATTCTGCCCTCGACAGCTGGCACCAGTTGAACGTTGTGTTCTCTTGATCTCTAAACTACAGATGTTTATTTTTTTTACGTTTCTTATGGTGAAATATTAATTTAGTTTTCTTTCCTTACTGAAGTCAGTTCATTATTTTGCCGTCAGTTTAAATCCAAGTAAGTTGATCATTATTCTGCATGTAGACCTTGTTGATTCCCAGGTTGTGTTGCTCTACAGTCTGAAGTCAGGAGATATGGATGGTGCCAGAAACTCCAGGATCCAAATGTGTGGATCACATGAACAGTGTTTCCCACTCGGCTCCTCGTGAATCTGCTTTAAACAATATGACTTGAACACAGCATCATATCAAAGCTGTGTCCAAAGATTTCCCTTTTTACTCTCCCACATCCAACATGTCATTTCATCAAGAACACGACCCCCCCCCGATCGATTCTAGAATCATGTAGGTTTAACAAAAATGCACTGCTCATGTATTTACACATCAGATTGTGTAATAATTTGTGTTTGTGTCCTTGTGCTGAAACATTTACGGATCTCATGGAGTAAATCCAGGGAGGAGAGAATTATCGCTGTCTAGATGTTTGCTTTTCGTTTTTTGTGTGAACAGATCGTAGAGGAGCAAAAAGAGCAGTGGCTTTAGCAACCTTAATCCTGTCCACTCTGGGTTTGCTGTTCTCTTCCCCCGATGGCTCCCCCCCCCTCTCCCCTCCTTTCTTTTCTGTGTTGAAAGGATGGAAGTGCTCCATCTGAAATGAGCAGAGGCACACAAGCACATATTCATTTCCCCCCTTATTTTTCTCTTTCCCCCTCTTTTCTTTCCACTCTCCTGGGCCCCTTTAAACCTTTCTCTGCCCCCCCACCTCCCCCACCTCCCTTCACTCTCTCCCGTGGTCCAGATTTGCTTAGAAATGAGTCACCCGACCACAAACCACCCGGTTTAAGTGAGAGGGAACGGTGGAGGAGTGGAGGGGGGAGATGGGGAAGTGGAGAGTGAGTTAGAGAGGGAGATGGATTGAGTGAGAGTGGGGAGAAGGATGGAGAGAGTGAGAGAGGGGAGAGGGAGAGAGGGAGGCTGATGGCTGTTTTTCACTCAGCTGGTTTTGTTGATCAGTATCAACAGCCAAGGTCTGGATCCAATCAGCTTCATGCATTCAGCCAAGCAGAATAAGAACTAAAAATATATTTGGCTGTGCACAACAGTGGCGCATGCACACACAGACACACACACACACTCATACACAACATGCACACACAAACTTGTGCACAAACACACTTCAGCAGGGATGCAAATTCAGTGCATAATGCAGCACAGGCAGGGTGTGAAAGCAAGAGGACTTACCGGGGCTTTGGATTATGACACAAGTGTTGGGCTGGTGCTGGGTTGTGTGTGTGTGTGTGGGTGTGTATGTGCGTGCATGTGCATGTGACGTGCACAGATTCCCATGCATAATGGGTAGAATCTGCACTGAATTAATGAAGCTGCAGACATGTAGGTGTGAGACATCACACTAATTACGCCAGCGTTGCTGTAGCCTCGCCATCAATAATGTTCATTAAACTACTGAACCCACTCAAGTTGACGGCTCCGTGTACGACTCTGTGTGTGTGTCTGTGTGTGTGTGTGTGTGTCTGTGTGTCTGTGTGAAAGCGACTTGCTGTGAGTAAGCACCAGTCGGGTGATGGATCACCACAGATTTGCATTAAATGCTTCTTTATTTGGACACGGCCGGCTGACAAAGGCCATTTTTTATCATCTCTGCTTATTCAAAGTTTCAGTCTCTGGAGATAAAATATACAAAACATCATCCCACTCATAACTTCAAATAATTGACAGTGCAACTATCAGGGTTGTTTTTAGTCAACAAGGTAATTAGATAATAAAACACACATGTGGGTGCAGCATTTTATTAAAGCTGTGACATGTTTATGTGTCTGGTTGAGTTGGTTTGGTTTTGTCGGTGAAGACGTTTCCATTATAACTCAAACCAAGACGCTTGAAAGTAAAAGTCTGTGTCCTCACCCAAGAGCCTTGTGGTGTGCGCTTGTTAAGAGAATATAATCTGTTCCGAATGTGGGACTCAACCCAAAACCTGGAGGATGTGTTAGTTTAACATGATGTTGATACATCGAAACGGTTCTCATCTCTGAACAGCCGAGCGTTGAACCCGAGGGACTCTGCACAACCGACGGTTTCCTCTCGTGTCCTCTCAGAAAGTTGAAATGATGTCACAGGATCTGGAATCACTTATTCCTCCAGTAGGTCTCTGAGCTGGTGTTCAGTAAACAAGGCAGTTAAGAGTCTTTCTGGTCAGAGGCTCTGGTTTAACTTGTAATCGTACAGTGTGGCAGTAAATAAACCAAATAACCAAACAAACAGTCCACGTAGAATCGAGAGATCAAACTGGAATCATCCATCGATCATCCCAGATCAGGTCTTCAGAGGCAGCCGGGTCACCAGGGGGTTCTGGTCCTCCTTCTCTCCAGGCCAGATGGGATACGTGGACCTTCCAGTGGGTTCTGGGTCTTCCCCTGGGTCTCGGACGCTTTCGATGGGTCCTCCATTGCAAGGTGTCCGGGGGGGGGAGGGGCCACCTTCCGTCATGAGGGAGCAGAGGTTCCACTCCGAGATCTCTGTGGATATCTGAACTCCTCATTTCTCCAAGGTTTAACGCTCTTGTTCTTTCTGTAGCCACCAAACTAGCATCAAAGCTCTAATCTAGTTTGGTAGAATCAGACTCACTAAGGCACACACCACTTTACCACTTTTTAACTGTGATAAGTTTATAAAGTGTAGAGCTGAGGCTCACAGGCAGCGTTATGAGACGTTCACTGATCCACATCCGACCTGTTTTTAAGGTCACTGCTCTCGTCTTACACCAGAAACACATTTCCAAACGATCCTCTGCTTGAGGACGTCTCACGGTGAGAAGGAGACTGGATAATGATGCTGAGGAGACATTTCCATTACACCTTGGGTTGTGTGTGTGTGTGTGTGTGGGCTCGGTGGGCGGGGGGGGCGTTACCATGGCACTGATGTCAGATGAAAAGTATGCATCTGTAACAGAAGGTCTACAAGTCTTTTAATAGGAAATAAAACAACTATTTCCTGATGAATGCTCATGCAGGAGCTCATAAGAGTCTGAAGGGCCCAAAGGTCTCGAGACCCTTTCATCACAAGTACTTGTTTCATTCCAGCAAGAGACTGAAAACCAGTTCAATTTGACAATTTTATGTTCCAGTTCAACCTTGGTCACTGAAGCAGAACAGAGAATTACAAAGAAGCTGCTAATGGATGAGCAAATGTCTCAAAAGTAAACACAGCTCGTATGAATTGAGCAAATTGAAAAGCTTGAATTGACCTTGTTTATCTCTAAAGATTTAATTAGGTCATTGAAATAAAACTTAGCCTGAGATCCTCCTTCAGACCACAGCACTCCCATCATCATTAAAACTACATTTACCTTTTTCTGCAAGTATTTCAGTCACATGTCCTGAAAACAAAGATTTGATGAATGAGCCACAGACGTCTCCTCTGGCTCTGAAGGTAGAAACATGGTAACTGGTCTTAATGGTTTTAACAGACACGTTGCATTCAGTCTTAATGCCCCTGCACGTCACAGCAGACAGTGACTATCTGGTCCGTGTCCTCAATCAATATCAGGTTCTGTTGTTTCCATTTTGTTGTAGTGCTTTGTGTCTTTACGACTGCGTTTTACAACTCCACAGTTAACACACACTCAGTAAAACTCCCGGCTGGAGCTCGCTGCCTCCGAGGACTTACATTCCTATCATGTTGTGTCAGAGTTCAGGAGGAACAGGGCTCAGCACTCTGCTTGTGTACTAACACACACACACGCTGCAGAAAGCTTGTCAAAGATGAGTCATTGGGCTTTTGTATGGTCATATTCTCCTGTGTGTGAGTGTGTGTTTGTGTGTGTGTGTGTGTAGGCTGTAAATTGTGTGAGTGTTCCCTTTAGGAGGAGGTTTGTTGTTGAGGTGAATGAAGCCAGAAGTCAGAGAGTCTGCAGAGTGTGTGTGTGTGTGTTTATGTGTGTGTGTTTTTCAGTGAGTGACTGTGTGTGTGTGTGTGTTTATGTGTGTGTGTGTTTTTCAGTGAGTGACTGTGTGTGTGTGCGCAGCAGCTGGAGACTAAATGGGTGTTGAACTAGAAGAAGGAGGTGGAGAGGCAATTGAGGAAACCTCCTGAAGTTCATAACCTCTGCAGGGGGCCACAAGATGCAGGAAAACCTAATTAGACCGAGTGTGTGTGTGTTTGTGTGTGTGCGGTTTGCCTTAATGTGTGTGTACTCATGCACGTAGATGCTGCTCCCACATGGATGTTTCTGTAAGTTTGTTTTCTGCAGAAAGAAGCGACGCAGATGATCTTTCAAGGTTAAAAGGGGGTAATGAGCTTGGAGGAGATGAATCCACCCATTTATCTCAACATCCCTCCATCCATCCATCTATCCATCATCTCCATCCGCCCTCTTTCACCCCCTCCCTCCCTCTCTCTCTCCCTCTGCCTCTCCTTCCCGTCTGTCTGGGCTGTTTTCATCCCATCTGCTTGATCTGTGTCAGAGAGCATCCTTTTAAAACCCTGAGTCTCAAAGGACCGAGCGCAGTGAGATGCAATGGGCCACGAAAAAGGCCAAAAACACGATGCTTCAAAAAGTCATCCTGACTCTCTCCTCTCTCTCCTCTCTCTCTCCTCTCTCTCCTCTCTCTCCTCTCTCTCCTCTCTCTCTCCTCTCTCCTCTCTCTCCTCTCTCTCCGTCTCTTCCTGTGAGTTTTACTCTTCAGTTGATTTCTCTTTCTCTGACACGCTCTCATTATTTCCGCTGATGAAAAAAGCACAGGGAGAGAGATCCGGAGATGAAAAGCACCGGCGAGGATCTGTGATGAGGAGGAGACGGGACGAAGATGATTTCGGGAAGAAAATTTCCTCAGTGAGGAAATGACTGAGATCGTCATGGAAACACCGGCGGTGGGATGCGGGCGGTGCCGGGGCCTCGTGCACGATCTGAGTTGTGCGCTAAATGAAGTATGTGAAGATCAGGGATAATCAGGTGTAATTGATTAGAGAGTGTGGCTCTTAGTGTTTGTGTGTATGAATGTGTGCAAGTTTGTCTGTGTAATCAAGGGTAATTAAGCAGTGTGTGTGTGTGTGTGTGTGTGTGTGTGTGTGCATTCATATTTTTCTTCAGTATGTGTGTGTGTGACTGAATGTGTAGCTGTGCGTGTCTGTAAAGTGAGTGTGACTGTGTGGATGGTTTCTGTGGTTGTTGCTTCGTGAAGACGAGAGAGGACGACCTGCAAACTGAACCTTTTCACACCAGTGCAGTAATCAGCTGGAACCACATCACATCACATCAGATCAGATCAGATCAGATCTCTGAGGATGAACTACATCATGAGTGGGACAGGATTACAGTGTTAGAGTAGTGCAGAGCGTTTAGCAGAATATGGGCAGCTTTAAATTAGAGGATGAAGGTTTTCCAGGAAATGAACGGAGCCAAACTGGTCAAATAAATACGTTTCATATAGTTCAGCTCATCCAAGTTGGAGAATGAGAAATCCGGCACGAGTGATGTATTCACTGATTCAATTCTTTCAGTTTTCCATCATGTGAAATTACACTGAAAGAAAATTCTCTCTTAATGTCTTTAAAGGTATAAGTGTACCTCGCAGTAAAGTCCAGTTCTGAACTGAGTGTCCCTGGAAAAGAAATAAAGAATTGCGCTTTGTCATTCATGAATAAATGCTAATCACACTCGGTCCGATGCTGCATGAGCACGAGGACGTTCTCTGTGCTCCGACATCGACCGGAACATTGGAACCCATTACCGTCCTCATTGGTGCATGTCCTCCTCTGGCGTGTCTCCTTCATTATGCTTTGTTTCCACCTGTCTTCTCCAGAAGATACAGCCCACGTGTGTTTTCTTCAAATCGAATGCGAGACCCACCTCAGTAATTCATCTTCTCAGAGTCAGAGGAGGAATATTTAGCTCTGCTCTCTGCATCTGTAAAGAGGTTACTCTCCAGCCCTCTTCCCAGTGTGCATCTGTGATTCCTCGTCTGCGTCGCCTCTGGCTCCCATTAACCCACCGTGATAACATTTAGCCGCGGCCTCACCTCCCCCACCTCCGAGTGCATCTGCTGCGGTTATGAGCCCGTGCCCCCGGGACACGCAGCTTTACACATGCAATCATGACTTAGATCTTGTTACTTTAGTTTGTCAATGGATCACAGCACATTGCACACAGTGTGACACTTGTGTAGGAAACATCTTCACAGAGTTTGAGGTTCTGTCGTCATCTACTCTGCAGGAGAAACTAAAGCAAAGAAGAAAGGTGTTTAAAGCAGAGAACTCACAATGGAAATTAGAAGTTGAACGTTCACTCAAACACAGGAAACACCTTTTTACAGATATGATTAATATTTTACTGTCTTCAGCAGGAAGGGAGGATTTAAAATGGATAGGGCTTTCACTGTGCACGTTCAAATTTAGCATATGAAGTGTAAAACAGAAGTTTTTACTGCTGCGATTGAAACTCTGTGTTTTCTGAAGGTGGAAGCACAAAGTGCCTGTGGGGGGGGTTGGATATCACATTGTCTCTTATCGTGTTGTGTTGGTTGATATTACTTGGAAGCAACAGAGGCTGGTTTGAAACTCATACCTCAGCTGAGAAGCAGAGGGAACTCGACTTGATGCTTCCAGGTTTGATTTTCCTGTCGTTAGAAGCACTGTCCTCAAATCCATTTTTTATATTCGTCCTCAGTGTGACCTCACAAAGCAAAGCCGGCGACTGTGACATCTGTGTTCGGAGCGTATTCATGGATACACGTCTCCGCGCCTTGTCCTTGACCAGGAGCTGCTTTTAATGAGAATCCCCACAGAGGAGTTGTTGTCGTCGCTGCCTCTGGCTCATTGTGTGTTTTCAGGCCTGGTTTCAGACGTCAGGAGGAGAAGCACTGAGAGAGGGAGGAGAGGGAGGAGAGGGAGGAGAGGGAGGAGAGGAGAGGGAGGAGGGATGGTGACAGAGATCAACAAAAGATTATTGGGGATCCTCTGTTTCCCTACTCGCTCCCCCTCTCCTCCCTCTCCTCCCTCTCCTCTCTCTCTCTTGCCCACAGCATCACTCTACCATTCTAACTCTTTGCACCTTGCCTCCCCACATCCCAAATCTTCTCATTTAGATTATCCCTACCGCAGAGAGTGTAACTGGGTAGAAATGGATTGCTTTCAAGGCTCGCTCTCGCTCTCTCTCCTTCACTCTCTCACTCTCGCTCTCTCTTCCTCACTCTCTCTCCCTCCCTCCCTCCCTCCCTCCCTCCCTCCCTCTCCCTCACTCTCTCCCTAATCTCCTCCACGTACATGACACTAATACAGAGACTGATATAAGCTCCCCTGCCTCTCTCTATGACATTTATCACCGTGCTTCTTAATGCAGGCAGGCTGCCGCTGTTGATGAGAAATCAGGATGACAAGCGTGGCCTATTTCCCTGCTAACGACAGTGTTGCCTTTTTTTTTGTACCACTTTTTATTTGTGAAATATGTTCACAGCTCAAGTGTTTACTAAAGCGTCTGGTAAGACGTTTGGCAAAGACGTGACACCGACAGTGATCGTGCATCTGGCTCCGTCCTGTCAGAACTGATCTCAGACCCGTTAGAGCTCCGGGTGGAGGAGCCTGATGTCAGAGCACCTGAGGGAACCTTGGATCTGGCTTTTAAAGAAAGTGATTTCCTGCATAAACATACTTTTCGGATTTCCAGGAGGAATTAAATGTCAAATGGTGACATGCTGAACTTATGTGCCCCCCCCGACACTTTGAGCTCCCTGACATGGAGATTTGAGCCCATTTACCAAACTGACTTAATTCAGAGCAGTAGAAAAGTGTTGTGACGTTATAGAACAGCATGTCACACCTGGAACTAGTCAGGTCTTAATGGAACTTTAAAAGGACCTTTAAGACCTGACTAGGAACTTTGACAAGGAACTTTTAATCTTTACTTTCAAAGAGCAGCCGGGTGATCATCAGGCTGTTTTCCTCGTGCACTGCTTCTTCTTCCTTGGCTCAATCGACCTTTCGCTACTTTCACTCTATAAACTTTGATCTGTTCAGCTAATGCTTTGCTCCAATGGAGAGAACAACAGTGCCAGTAAAGAGGTAAAAGTGCCATCTGTGAGCACGTGGCAGGAAATCTTCATTCCTCAGTTTTTAGACTTTGAAAATTGGAGATAGAACCAAGCTGCTCCTGCATGTGACCCGGGAGTCGTTGAAAAATGAACGTGCCTGTTCTAATGGACCTTCGTACCAACACTGTTGTTTATAGCCTTTACGGAATAATGGGATTTAAAGTAGTTGATTAACGGAAAGACGACAGCCACCAAAGACCTTCCACAAAACGCCATTATTCAGCTGTCTCTTACTCAGACGCTTGATAAATGCCACTAATGCTTAAAGTGTAAATTGCCCAATAAATAACATTTTGGCCTCACGTTGTGTTTGCGGTCCAGCCTGTGAGTTTGCACAGGGAGAGAAAGTAGGACAGGGAAAGTTGGATCCATCATGCTTAATGCCTTCTGTCACATCAGTTTGATATCATCAGACACTGTCCCCCTAATTTAGACATCATATCCTGTCCCGGGAGCCGCTCAGTCGCCCGACCCGTCTGTCTCACCCTGGCATAACCCTCCTGCCTTCCCACGTGAGACCAGAGCAGGGGAAGGTTTGAAAGCAATCTGAGACCTCTCCTCTTATATCTCCTCTCCTCTCCTTTTAGCTATCCTCTCGTCTCCTCTCCTCTCCTCTCCTCTCCTCTTAGCCCTCCTCTCCTCTTAGCTCTCCTCTCGTCTCCTCTCGTTTCCTCTCCTCTCCTCTTAGATCTCTCCTACTAGCCCTCCTCTCCTCTTAGCCCTCCTCTCCTCTTAGCGCTCCTCTCGTCTCCTCTCCTCTCGTCTCCTCTCCTCTCCTCTTAGCTCTCCTCTCGTCTCCTCTCGTTTCCTCTCCTCTCCTCTTAGCTCTCCTCTCCTCTTAGATCTCTCCTACTAGCCCTCTCTCTCCTCTTAGCCCTCTCTCCTCTCCTCTTAGCGCTCCTCTCCTCTCCTCTTAGCTCCTCTCCTCTGCTCTTTAGCTCTCCTCTCCATTTCCTTCCTCTCCTCTCCCTTAGCCCTCCTCTCCTCTTAGCGCTCCTCTCGCTCTCTCTCCTCTCCTCTCCCTCTTAGTCCTCTCCTCTCTCTCTCTTAGCTCTCCTCTCCTCTCATCTCCTCTCCTCTCCTCTCGTTTCCTCTCCTCTCCTCTCCTCTTAGCTCTCCTCTCGTCTCCTCTCCTCTCTCCATCCACCACAAACCCTCTTCCAATTTCTTTCCTCCCTGTGCCCAATCCCTGGCCTCTTTCATCTCCGTCTCTTTTCCCCCTATACCCTCACATGAACAATTTGTATAGTTCACAGGCTCTCTATCCAGACTCACTTATAGTAACGCCCCCCCGCTGGTTGTGTGAGCATTATTCATTCTTGTCAGCGTCGCTCAGATCATTATTTGATGTCTGCTCCCTCACCGGTGCTGCCCCGGCTCCTCACCCGGCACAGTGTTCCTTTCAGCCAGGCTCAGATTGTTTGATTGGCGTTCACTGCTGTGTTTGCCAGGAGCGCTGGCAGAGAGCCTCGCTGTTATTTGCATAAAACAGAAAGGGGTTCAGATTTCCCTGCTGTTCCGTATTCCACTGCCCTGACTGCTCCCCTCAGAAAAACCAGCATGCGGCTCAGAGCCGGGAGAAGAGACGCTCGATGTCCTTGTGAGCAGTTCTGCACTGGAGGCTCAACTCCTCTCCTCTCCTGGTTTGACACTTTCTTTTCTCCTCTTTTTAGCCCATCATGAATTACTCATACAAATCCTACACGATCTTTTCTCTCGTTCACTCTCTCTCTCTCGCTCTCTCTCATATCCCTGCAGTGAATCCTCTTAAAAACGTCCTGGCTTGTGAGTCCTGCTCCACAGTGTGAACCTTTTACCTCTGTGTGCCGCCGATCAGTGCGATCTGGACTCGGTCCTGGGTTGACAGCGGGCCACCGCTCCGCCCTGTGGTTTTCACTAGCTGACCGATAAGAGAGGCGGGGGGAGGAAGCAGCAATGATGGGAGGAGGAAGAGGAGGAGTGGGGATGATAAGGAGGGTGGGAAAGAAACAGATAATGGGAGGGTTAAACATCGTGGGGTTTTCCGGGCCCGACTTTGTGCTCGTTTCCACTGACCCTCTTCAAATAACCTCTCTGTTGTGTGTCTGTGTGTGTGTGTGTCTGTGCCCGTAACCCATAACAGCATGAGGCCCATCACACACCTCTCTTTCCTGACGCTTTAAACCCATCTCTCCTTTCTGTTTCAATCTTCGACTGAAACAATAGTAGACGGGCAAACTTGGCTCACACCAACATGACGTATAGAACAAAAGGCTGGTGCGGGGCAGCAGAGAACTGGAGTGCCAGCAGCTGGACACACATGTGTGTGTTTACAGAGCGAGATGCCTGCAGAATGCAGCGAGCCTCTGGGAGAGTGAATGAGCTCCATTCAGCCTGATCCCAGCACTGACTGACTGCTCTCTTACCGAGGGATTACACTGAGGAGAACATAACCACACACTTGTAAGAGGATTGTAACACACGTAGAGGAAGACACAATCACCGCAGCACACTCACAACACAAGAAGAACACCTCTTCCACAACTGAGCAAGACTTAAAAACAGCCGTCAATTCCTTTTGCCCTTTTTTTCTTTTCCTCCACCCATTTTTCCATCCCTCCTTCCAACCCCTCCATCCCCTCTGCAGAAGCCCTGGAGGATCCGCTCAGTGCCGGCGTGGTGGCGGGCGCCGTGATCGGCTCCCTCCTGGCCCTGCTATTGGTTGTCACGCTCATTGGCGTTCTCCTGAGCCGCAGCCGCCGGCAGCAGAGGCGTGGCTATCCCAGCGGCGGGGGGGGACTCCATAGCGACGGGCAGCGGGGGCAGCAACGGCGGAAACTATGGCAACAAAGCTCGGCTGCTTTTCAGCGGCACCGGCGGCAACAAGAACGGGACGGGAGCCAACAACAACGGGCCCGTCTACACGTACCGGGAGGGCTGCGACGCCACGGGCACCCTGACGGAGAAGGCCAACGACTTCCACCATCACCACCTCCACCACTCCTCCACCAGCAAGCCCCCGTCTGCCCACGACATCCTCCTCAGCGGCGACATGGGCGAGGCCGAGAGGAGGAAGTTCGACCTGGATGACAGCATGGAGGAGGAGGAGGAGCAGTATGATAGGTTCGGAGGCGTCGGGGGGGGACGGCGGGAACATGCTTCCCCCGGCCTATCACGTGCGCAGGGGCCACGGCGGCGAGGAGGAAATGGGCGTGTACCTGGACGATGACATGGAGTCTCAGAGAGATGGCTCCGTCATCTCCCGGACTGCCATTTATGTCTGAGGTCGCAGGAAAGGAAAGATGAGGCGCTGAGAATAGGGAACGGAGATGAGGTGGAGGAAGTGGGGGAGTCCGAGCCTGCCCCCCCCACCCCCCCTTCACCAGCGACTAAATCAACATGGCCTCCATCAGCTATAAACACCGACCTGCTTCACATTCGACCTGATCAAATTATATCCTCTCTGCTTGACTGTGTCATCTTATAAAAAGAGGATTGAAAGAAACTTGATGAATTCAGAAGTTGTTGTTGTGAAGCGGATGAAAGGGAAACCTGTGGTGGCAGAGGTGCACTGTGGGTAATTATGTGTGTAGCTGCATCATGGAGACGGATTCTTTTCGAATGTGACAAAAAAAAAGAAGAAACCCACAGAACCTCTGGACGCGATGCTAACCGCTTCGTTCTTGTTCCTTCAGCTTTTGCAAGTGTGTTGACGTGCTGAGTGTTTGTATTTTGTACGATAAAAAAAAACGTAATCTGCAAAAAGCAAAAAGCAAAACCACAAAACCGCAGCTACTTGAGGATTGCCTTCCTGTTTCAAAATAAAACTCCTTCATCCACACGTGGAAAAGGCTTCTGTGGACGTCGGCCGCTCGGCTGCAGACTCTGGTTCTTCACCTGAACCGATTTTAAAACTTTAAAAGTCCAACGTTGTCCCGGCAACAACGAGGTGACTCGGGGTTTCCTGCCCCCCCCCCTCTGACTCCGCCCGGTTGTCCTGGGGGGTGCAGCCAAAGCGAGGCCACCTAACAGAAGTGACACAACAGACTGAGCAGCGTGTGCTAATGTGCGGCTGGCTGTGGTGTTAATGATGTGCATCGTCTGTATATCGGGTGCCGTGTCACTATAGCACAATTGTTGTTGTTATCGTCGGTGTAGATGTTGTAGTTGTTCTCGTTGTCTAATAGTGTTGATCTCTCAAAAGAAAAGATGCACCGGGAGCCTTGGGGGTTTCTCACAGCTCCATGTTGGGTCGGTAATGACTCGGTTAATGGGTAAAAAAAGATTTTTCTTTGTTTGCAGCTCTCTCTTCTTTTCCTTCTCTTTTATCTCCGTGCTCTCTGCCTCTCTTTCTCCGTCTGTCTCGTGTCTTTCTGTTCCACATGCATCCCACACCGTTTGTTTTCCTAAGCCGTGTCCCACACACATTACACTCCTCTCTTATTCTGTGTTCTTCTTTATTTACATAACGGGGCAGCTTAGATGGGAGCCGTAATGACTGTGTGCAGGGAGAAGGGGATAACTCCTCTTCATAGTCCTATCTGGGTCGCATTCAACCCGGCAATATATTCACCGGCTTTGTTGGAGGCTGCTGCGTTTCATTTATTCATTTTCCATGTTCCGCAGAATGTTCTTAGGATATGAACCGGATTATTCCATGTTCTCTATTCTGATTGGACAGGAAGACACGGTCCAAGACACATTTCAAGAGAGGAAGTGAACGCAGGTTAAAGGAAATCCAGAACTCCCAGATCCTTGTTTCTTAAACGTGGCGAAGCTGCAGCTAAACACAAAGGTTCAAACTAGTGAGACAGGAGGAGATTCTTTGTCTTGAATGAGACATTAAACATTGAGATTACAGTGAATTGTTCACAGAAGATGCAGAACTACATTTTACAAGTTGCAGCTTTTTATTCTTATGATTTGAAAACTGCACTTTTTACATTTCTCGTCTGAATAGATCATTTTCCAACACCTCTGATAATCCATAACTGAGACCTAGCTCTCATGTGTCTGGACACGTTTGCCTTATTGGTTTCCAGGTTTTTTTCCGACTCATCTGTTTTAGTTTTTTTTCAGGGCACCAAATGAGCAGTTTTCTTAATTAACTGTTGTATTATATGACTTAGTTGTGTTGGACGTGAGGTGACAGGAGGAGGCTGAAGATCGGGTGTAAAGTAAAAAGAACAAACTAGCCTCATCCTCTGCTTTTCAGTCTCATGCACAACACACAACATTTACTTATACCCCATTTACACCTGGTTTTAAAATGGATTCCAGGTGATTTTAAGGTGGTCGGATCCAGCTTGACCAAAAGTAAAGAACAGGTGTACATGCACCCAGGATGCAGTGAGGACATACTGGGCTCTGATTGGTCCGACCACCTCAGGAGGACACTCAGACTGAAGACGAGACACTTTATTCAGACCCCCGCACACGAGAGGAGGTGACGTGAGGGATCAGATCTCAATGTCGATAATCAGGTTGAATTTAGATCCAGATGTTGAAGCTGGATACCAGACATGTTTTTAATTCCAGGTGTAACTGGGCGTCTCTGTTGCTTTAGAAGTGCAGTTGTGTGATTGTGTGTTGGTGGCTCGAGTCGTTTTGCAGTCAAGGAACACGTGAGTAAAATCAAAGCTAAAACTGTTTGGTATTAAAGGTTTTGTATAATCATGTCATTAAATCCATGAAGGCATTTTAAAAGTGTTATGAATATCAAAACAGGTAATATTCACGGGGGAAGGATCTGAAAAGGGAATTATGATTTTAATGGTTCACCAACAATGATTGTTGAAGTCTGGTATAATTTTTTCTGTCAATTGAATTTAAGAACATGTTGTGATGATAATTAAGACATTTTTTAATTAATTAAATCTGTCCATGAACTGAAAGCTGAGATATTCGAAGCTGAGATGTTTTCTAGTGTTACAGCAACACAGTGTAATGGTTACCAAGCAACAGCGCCCCCTGCAGCCACACGTGGTGATTAATTTGTGTCCTATCGATGAAGCGGTTTTAACAGGAATGTTATTCAAACTGAATCGTCCAACTCATTCTGTTCAAGCTGCTGTTTTATGGTAAAGAAGTTCCACGGTGTTGCTTTAACCACGCCCCCTTTTCAGATCCACGCCCCCCCCCGTGCCGGGGCAGGTCCCTCATTGTTGATCGTTGTCGAGCTTTGTGCGATGTGTTCGTCTGTAGCTGAGACATCTGCTGCGATCCAGTGGCGGCATGTCGTCACGTGTCACAGTGTATTCGGACGTGTTGCCAGTTGGGACTTCACATGCGGTAGACGCTGTTCATTGTGTCACTGCAGTACAGTTTGAAGTGTGTCTTCAGATCCTGAGGGTGCACGCATGCTACCAGATACACAAAAATATAAAAGTGTATGGTCTTCACATTTTAAAAATCCATTTTAAAGCTGCTTATCGTCATTTTAGTTTTTTCTCAAATCGAAAATACAACCGATTCTAGTTAAACTCTCTCATGTTGTATAAATTAAATCCCTGAGCCATAAGGCTCCAGTCCATGAGAACACGACACTCCAGTGACGTGTTGTGTTTGGCCGCTCTGCCTCAACACATCTTTCCTCGGGGGGTTCCTCTCGCCGCTCGCTCACTCGACTGTGATCTCATCGCCGGCTCCTAATTAGCTCCAGAGTCTCGTGGCGTGCGTGCACCCTCGCTGAGGAAACTCATCCTCAGTCATAACTTTTGTTTTTGCACAACCCATTTTCAATAAAAAATAAACTTTCTGAAACAGCTCTCTGTGGAAAAAGTGGTAATTAATTAAGCTGAGCCATTTCATCAGTGGATCAACACCTCACGTCCACGTGGTTTCCTTTTCCTCTGTGCATTTCACCGAGCGGCACAGAACCTGCTCTGGGATATTTAGCTTCTCCTCTGTGTTCTAAGTTTTCACCAACAGGTGAACACGTTGCACAACACGTGTTCACCTGGTCCGTCTCAGGTCAAGGAAACATTCATTTATATTTAAATTTCTTCTTAAGAAAGACCTGTGAACTCCTTGTATCCCAGCCGAGCTCGTGGGGTTTGGAAACTCGGCAGTAACAAGATCTCGATGACCTTCCTGCTCACACAGAATCCGGTCAAGCTGCAGTTTCCCCCGGCTGAGCTCAGATCAGTGTGAGCAACAAACCACGTCCAGATGTGTTTTCTGATCACGTTTCATCCGCTCGCGTCTCCGCACTCACCTTATCATCCAGATACAGATCACAGATTCCAATGATGTTTGGTGCCGTCACACCAGAAATAATCTGTCTCATCTATAACCTGAAGAAACGTGACGTCAGACTCAAGCAGACAAACATCTGTGGAATAGATAAAACAGCTGAGGATGAAATGAGGCCAGTGTTTGGAAATATCTGACCTTGAAACGAGGAGCTCAGCAGAAAGGTCACCTCTCAACCGTCCCTGTCACTCAGTCGAGTCCCATCAAAATGCACAAGCTCATAGATCAGTCCTCTAAATGTGATTCATCTAATCAAGATCCATGAATTATTCTCTGGGAAATTGGTGAAAATGTCCTGGATCCACATTTAATGAGTTTTTTCTCGATACAATTTCCACCAAGTTTCATTGGAGTTGTTCAGAAGTTTCTACGTAAACACGGTAACGGTCAAGGACTTTAAATGAACTCTACTGGTGCAGGTGACGAGCAATGAACCTCATTTTGGTTCAATATAAAGCTGCTTGATCTTATTACTACTTTAAATTCAGAAGAACAGAGTTAAAACGGCTCATAGAGAATCATAAGATGTTTGAAACACAACCTTGAAACTTGAACTAATTGAAATGATGCTTGAAAAGAATAATTATCTTCCGTACGTACAATTGAATCATCCTAGAATAAGACGGCTGTGCTTTCTTATCATGTAGCGAGGGTCTACGCAGCCTGAGGTGATGATGGGGTCGTGTTAGCCCCCCCACCTCCCACGCCGCCGGCCCTGGGAGGCTGCAGTCCTGAACGCAGCCCCTGTAAAGTCTGTGAGTGCGGCGTCCATGCTAAGCAGAGGAGGCTCCAACAGGTCACTTGGCTCTGTCAGAGGGAGAGAGAGTGGAACCGAGGGAGAGGAGGAGGATGAGGAGGGAGGGAGGTCGCCGCTCCGTCTGGGGAATACCAAACAGGCCCAGCGAGGAAGGAGGAGAGGGTTTTTCTTTTTAGATCAGAGGGAGAAGGAGCTAAAAAAAAATAAAAGGAAGAGGAAGAAGAGAAAGAGAAACCTCAGCCCCTGTTGAGAGCACCAGAATACATCACTGGGTCTTTTTTTATTTTATTTTTTTGGGCAAACCACCTGAGACCAAGAACGTTTGAAACCGTGTCAATTATTCAGCCCCGAGCCTGAAGTCAGAGACGGACACATTTGTCAGTTGCGGAGCCCGACTGGTTGGCTCCAGCGTAGAGACGAGTGTGGCAGGAATATTAAAACTGGGCAAAATGGGATTTGCAGCCTGGACGGTGACGGCTGGAGGAAGGTAGGAGGCCTCAGGACTGGGTTTGAGAGCCGTGCCACGACTCCGCTTGGCCATTGGCCGATTCCAGCCCACAACAATCCACAGTCCTTTCTCCACGCGGCCAATTAGTAGGAAAGAAGCTCCGTCCTGTTTATAGCTCTTCAGCGCGACAGATCTTTTTAATTGTAAAGACGTGTTCTGCTCCGGGGACCCTGAGCCGCGCTGGAATTGTATTTATCCTCCTTTCTTCATATTCCCTCTCTTTGCTTCAGCTTTAGCACCCAGTGCAAGCTGTTCTCTCCATGTTTAATTCAGCAGGAGCATGAAAGTGTTCCGCATTATCTCCCTGCCTCACTCTGGAGGAGGAGGAGGAGGAAGAAGAGGAGGAGGAAGAGGGGAGGTAGGAAGAGAGGGCGAGCGACGAGGAGTAGAAAGAGACGAGGAAGAAGAGGCCTATTAGTTATTGAGCTGAGCTTTTGTTGTTAATCCAGTTAAAGCCTCTGCCAGGCCGGCTGAGACCCGGTTTCCTCCTCCCAGCGCCGGTGAGTCGGCGTCTCATTGAACTCTAACCAATTTACAACCCTGGCCTCCTTTACCTTCCTCCTCCCCCACTGTGCTGCTCCTGCTCTCCTGGAGCTAAACTTGGTGACGCCATTCGTCACCGCGTGTCCTGCTCAGGTGCTGGGTCAGCATTTTACTGTGGATGGTCCTTTATACTTCAGGAGAAGAAATTCAGGTTTTGTTTCCTTCCCTCTGCAGTTCTGCCTCTCGCCCCCTGAATCTGTGGTTTTAACACTAATAATGTTTGTGACTGGTGTGAAAAGCAGAAGAACACAGAATGTAATTTAACAGCTAATTGTTAATAATCAAAAGCCATTGATCGCCACCTGGTGGCTGGCTGCAGTAAACTTACCTCCTCCATGTTGGTGAATGGAACACGGACCAAACTTAAAGTAACGTTAAATGAAAGTTTAGGATGGTTTCTGTCATTTGACTTCACTGATGTTTGTGTGGATGCTTCTGATAAGTTCTGATAAATATCCAAGGTTAGGTTTAGGACTTCATTCCCACATTTCTACTGCACAAATATGAACTTTTCAGTTGAGTTCTTATCTTTAAATTCAATTCTGTCAACATTTTGCCCTCATATTACCAGTGAAATTGTGCTTGTGGACATTTGATGAATTTAAGTCCAATATTCCCTCTTTTCTTCCTCTAAAAAATGCCTTTTTGCCAAATTGAAACTGGTAAAGAGCGACTGAAAGACGAGTGTCCATCTGCACAGTCTGTTGAAGTATAAGTATCAAGAAACCTTGTTTCTTTTGTCCTTGTTTCAACCTTCTTCCATTTTCTCTTCAGTTTTGTTCTATTCAGTCGTATTAAAGTACAACATTTCAGGTAACTTGAGAATCCTGCAGCCTTTCTGCAGTGACATGGATCTAAAGAGTTTCTCGTATCTTCTGTTTCTCGGCCCTGGAACTCAGAGTTGCAGATAGTGAAGCCGTCACCTTGCTTCAGAATGAGAGTGGCTCTGTATCAGCTGATTCGACGCTGGCAGCCGGGGATGCCAGACTTTGATCGTGACCTTAACATTGATGTTCAGACAAAGAATCTGTTTTTTTTTACTATTTCTTTTCCCCATGAAAAGCATTTCTATCGTTCATCTCTCTGAGACATTCAGGCTTTTATTCCCTGCTGCCTTCGTGACCCCGCTGCTTTTCAATTTCCGTCTGAATCAAAAGTGTCTTTGACGCTTCAACCTGTGCAGGAAACACTCGTGATATTATGTCAGATCTGGCATCAAGTCACTGGTTTTTCAGAAGTAATGTTGCTTTTGAACTCTTGTGAACCTGAGTGTTAGTTTAGATCTCTGATTAATCCTCAACCTGAAATCAATGGTACAGACAGGGACCTCTCGGAGCTCCGCCCACTGAGTGCTCGGCCTCTGGCAGCGGCACAAAGCAAAGTCGAGAAACTTTGAAGACGTTGAACCAGGAAAACTTCAGAATCATCATGTGACGTGATCAAAGTGAGCAGGTGTTACCATCCCAGGCTGAAATGATCAACATCTCATTAGTGGGTTTGTTTGTGTATTTTCACATCATCTCTGAAATGATAGTTCTCAGCTGTTGCTTCATTTGTGCAGTCAAGGCTCATTTCTGCTGCCTTTACTTAAAAAGTGAGACGAGAGAAACCAAAGAAAAAGTGGCTTACATGTAATTAGACTTCTGCTAACATGGAGGAGGCTGGGTTTATGGTTTGTGCTGCAGCCAGCCACTAGGAGGCGATCAAGATGCTTTGGCTGAAGGTTACTGTAATGTCCATCTCATAATGTTGTTCAGCAGCTTTTAGAAACTCTCCTTAACTTCCAGGTTAAACTAAACTAATAAAACACTTTTATGCTAAAAGAAACGGAAAAAAAACTGTAACATTACGGCTACAAATAACCCATAATGCAACAGTGAGGCCTTTGCATTATCATTTCTCTTTGTATTGGTATATAACTCTGCATAGTTTATTCTGTTAATGAAATGTAGGTGCAGCACAAAAATGCTGAGGCCTGAATCGTTTAATGATGTGAAAACAGAAACGCTGCAGATTCCTCATCAATCAGGATCGTGGGCGAACAAGATGGACGATTTGCTCACTTTAAACTAACTGTGACTAATTTCAGGGACATTTTCAAACTCTGTAAACACGAGAAGCTGCTTGGAAACAAGTGAGGCTGAATCGTCCCCTATGGGTGGATGTGTTTCCTTCCTCTCTTCTTCTCTTTTGACTGAACACGAGATTATAACACTTACACACAGAGAGAGAGATGGTGGTTTGTTATAGTGCAAAGCCTCGTGTGTGTTGGACGGCGGCCCAGCTTCCATCTTCACCGGTTCTTTAGAGAGTGAGAAACCACAGGATGGAAAGATAAAATCCCACCCGGTAGCAGATTCCATATCAAGTCTGTCAAAGAATCGCTGTCGCTCTTTGACAGAAGAGAAGACAGAAGACAAGGGTTTATTTATATTGATCAGGAGGTCAAATCCAGGATTAATTCCCTAAACAACTTCAGGGGATGTACGTGCCTTCCTTGATTTCATGGAGGTGTTTGAAATTGACGACAAAATAATTTGACAATAAATGTGAATCCTGGTATTTCAGTGTCCTGGCTCTGTTTTAATTTCTGTAGAGAAGAATACCTGAAATGAAGCCTTCAGTTCTCTGCATGTGAGTGAAATCATTTTGCCTAAATTACCAGATATGTCTTGCAGCTCCTGTCCAGTGACATATGTCTTATTTTGGACTGAAACTCCAAAAGTGCCAGCAGACATTCATTCCTTATCACCTCAGATAAGCTGAGATCCTTGTGCAGGTGTCAGATTTTGTCATTTCTTCTTATCAGAAGTGTTCGTATGTCGGAGAGAAACCTGGAGCCCCGTCCACCAGGTCTGATCACCGGCCTGATATGTGGTCGCCGGGATATTTGTCCTCCCGGAGGACGAGTGAAGCGAATCGCGTTAAATTCAGCTGCGAAATCAGCAGATAACTGTTTGTCCAGGGGGAGAAAAATATCTATATTCAGACCTCTGTGTGTATGTTTGTGTGTGTGTGTCTGTATGTGTGTGTTTGTGTGTTTGTATGAGGTGACAGGGACGTTTTCTACTGACTCCAGTCTTTAAGCTCTGAGGCTTACGGGCTGTCGGGGCCTAATGCTAAAGTCAGCGCTCTAACATCTGTAGGGAAATCCCCTTTAAGTTCCAGAGGGTTGTTGGTGTCAAATTAAAAGTCACGTTCCCGTTCAGAATCTTTTATTCTCTTAATTTATCGTATGTTGCCATGCCGACACCAGGCAGCTTCACTACCGAACCAATCAGGAACGTGTTTTGGAAATATGAACATTCAGTGTCTTGACCAATGGCAACAGCATCTCTAAGTCTCACTGCAGGAGACGGATTAGGTTTGTTTTATTTGTAAGAAATATATCGTATAAGTAAAATGATTTAACAGATTAAAGTAACTTGCACATAGTTCTGCAGATGTTTCTATTAAGTTTACTGCAGTAGTTTAGATTATGGGATTTATGAAGCTTCAGTTTGGAAACAGTTTTATTGAGCATCATCTCCTCAGGTTCACTCTTCATCCCGACTGTGACAGTCGGACTGATCCAGTAAAACAATCCCAGACCAAACCAGTAGAAACTGCCACTGAGCGCTGGGGATGAAATGGGATGTGAGTGCAGAATACTGTCAGTGGCTTTGTGATCAGTAACGGCTCTGTGATATCTGTCGGGTTTGGTGTGTTTCAATGAAGGTGAATGAGATCCTCTTCTAAATGATGGGAGATGAACACAGGCAGATGGAAGTTCCACAGGCACTGAGGTCACTGTGTTTGAATTCAGCGTCGGTGATTTACACTGGTTTCATGAAGAGCTGGTAATGAAGCTCTCTGCACCAGACAAATGATCCCACTCCACCACAGGCTCACACAGCAGCGTAATAAGCATCGGATTGAAGGAGCGGCACCGAATGAACCGGAGTCTGATTCATCCTGTGGCCTGAAGACGAGCGGCTCCCGCTTCTCTCGGGACGAAGAGTTTTTGCAGAATCTCTGATATTCTGGGTTTTATTGCCGTAATGGAGACTGGCAGAAAGTTACTCGGGGACATATTAGAGGAGGAGATGGATTCGTGCGTGTTTCCCGTGGCTGTCGCTGCCAAACACAACATATCCATTAACACGGGGCTGTTGGCTTCACCTGCTGTTAAACCTCGACTCTCCGGCCCGGCTGCTGCTGCTGCTCCAACCGGAGCCACAACACAAAGTGCAGCTGATTGTAGCGTGTCAATATTTTTAGCTGGTCGAGTGAAAAACCATATTTTTCTCCGATAAGAAGTGTGAGTGTTTTCACAGCTGATAGCGAGTCGCACACAGTCGGCAGTGATAACAGTCACTCCAACAAAAATCAGAGCTGAATGACTTGCACATTTTCAATCTCTCGATCAAAGTGCGACCTTTACGTGCACAAATTAAGCACTTGAAGCTGAAACACGTTTTATACGTAGCAAAGAAATACACACACACAGTCGTCATTAGTATATTTAATTAAATTGAACACACTTTCATGTGAGTGTTAGTTTGTTATTTATGAAAGAATTCAGTTATTTCTTTTGCAAGATGAAGCGAAATGATTAACTTCAAGCCTGCAGCCATCTCTCTCTCTCTCTCTCTCTTTTCTTCCTCTATCTCTCCTCTCCTCTCTCCGGTCGGACCAAAGCGAACACAAAAAGATAATTGAAAAAGTTTTCAATTAATGAAGTCGCCCTCAGTCTGCAGCCGCCGCCTCGTGGTAACGCACTCTGCCTCTCTCTCTAATCCATTGGCTCAAATCTCTCTTCTCATTTCACTGCCAGCTGTTTCATTCAGCTCCTTGAAGACGGAGGGGAAAAACCCAACAAAGGAAAATGAAGGAATAAAGAGGGAGAGAGATGATCTACATTAAACGTAATTGCTCACATTTTACATTTCATCCAGCTTCTCCTGGCGGTTTCTGAGCCGTGTCCTACTTCTCTGGCTTCTTCTCCTTTTTCTCTCCAAACTAAATCAAGACAATCAGAGAGTTGTGTCTCCGTGCTCTGACGGGAGTCGACTGTGTGTGCTCCTCTTGATTGTGGTGATAAAAAAAGCTTCTGATGTGAGTACATTTATCATTTGTACTTTTGCAATTGAACCACTCGAGCGTCCGCTGTGTGGGCAATAAACTGCTGGTAACTACCAGCACAGCTTCGTAGAGGCAATAACACAACATCTATTCAGCTGCTGCAGGTGTGAGATTGAAGGTTCGCTGACGGTGGGATCATTATTCTGTAGATTACAATATGAGAAAGCAAAGCAGTCGTTTATATTCACTGAAGGGTTTTCACTTGAACTCATTACTGGGACTCGATCTTCTGTCTGAAGCCGACTGAGCCTGATGCAGTGGATGGAGCTGCAGAGACTCTGAGTCACTTTGTCTCTGAGACACAGTGATTAGACTAAATGACCAGCGATACACACACATGCAAATAAATAGACATAAATATACTCAAGTAAAAGTAAAAGAACCACATTAACTTTCTACTACAGTTAAAGTATTTACTTGCCTACATATACTTAAAGTCCTAGTCTCCAATAGAACAAGCTACTTCATCTTAATGAGTCTCGGCGGTGGTGTTTCTGCTCCTGAAGGAGGCGGGGTCTAATAGCACCTGGCAGCTCTGATTGGATCATTAGATCAATTCCCTCGTTATTGGTTATTTTATAGAAAACATAAAAAACGAAAAAAAGTTTTTAAAAAGCCAAAATGCTTTGTAAAAGTGTGGTAGTGGAAAGTACAGATATTTGCTGATATATGTAGCAGAGTAAAAATGAAAAGTATCATGATTAAATCTTCTAAAGTAAAGTACAGATACATAAAAAGTACAGAAACAAAGTACTTGTTTACTTCCCACCGCTCTGCTGAGTACTTCCAGCCGCTGGGAGCTTTATGGATTCCAGCAGCGTGCCACTTGGTCTAATTGCTGCTGGAGCTGAGGTGATTGAGTCGTTACCATCAGAATCCCAGACACTTTGTTCACAAAGTACAATAAATGTACAGAAACTTGTCTCTGTGCAGATTCTCAGAGGAACAGTTCCCTCAGTTAAACCTTTTCCCTGGATTCATTCTGTTCGTCATCAGCTCGACTCCTTTAATGGAAACATGATCGAGTCTCTCCGGAGGCTGCGGATCACAGAGTCTTCACAGACAAATCCAGAGCTGCTCACTTTACAATTAGTAACAAGACTTGATTTGTACAGAAAGAATATTCTGTTTATCACAGGTTATTTATACCACGTTGGTTCCTAGAGTCAGACGTCGATGCTCCTGAATCGATTGCTCCGCCTGTCGGTTCATCACTTTATACATTTATAAGTTATGAGCTGCTCAGTTATTCATGTCTGTTCCTAGTTATGTATTTCATTTGTTTTTACATTAAAGTGTCTGAACGTGCAGCTAAGTATGTGCTCGTAGATACTGAGCTACTGAGCTCGTTGGTTTTATTACAAAGAAAGTTTGCAGTGACATGAAAATGTACATTTAGTATTTAGTATTTAACTGAATCCATTTTCATCTGCTGCTGAGAAAACAACTCTCTCTCCTTCTTTATTTTCTATTTTCTATTTCTGTTGTTTAGAATCTCTTCACTGTTGTAATGAAACTGACCCGGTGCTCTGTTCTGCCTCGTTCAGTTTCTTCACCTGTTTCTGTCTGTGCACAATATTTAGTCAAAGAAAGAACCTTCACCTGTAGAATTATTCAAGTTGGAGTAAAAGTAAATATGTTTAAAACAATCATGGGGTCAAATCAGGTCAAATAAACTTCTCTCTCTCTCTCTCTCTCTCTCTCTCTCTCTCTCTCCATCCATCTCTATATCCTATACACACACTGACAGATGTGTATATACAGTATATCTGTACACAGACCTCCAGCCTCTATCGATTTTGTGCTCAGTGCCAGTTCTTGTGCTGCCACGATCACCGTGTGGCCTCTGGTACAGAAGGTTGGAGTTCGATTCCCAGTCCGGCCTGACCAGCGTGGGTTCATAGGCAGGACCGGTCACAGCTGACAGGCTCTGACTGGAGTGTTCCTGCAAACAGAGGCTCTCACATCACCTGCAGGTCTCCGGGCTCAGCTACACAAATACAATCTATCTGTGGTTCCTCTTCCTCACATGAGGTGTTTGCTCCGACCGGCTTCGGGCCACAGCTTCTGGTTCGAGGGCTCTTCAGGTTACAGGAGGCTGAGCTGTGAGATGTTTTAATCACGGAGCTGGTTCACGCCTCTCTCCCTCCCTCTCTCTATCCACCTCTCTCTGTCTCCCCCCTCATTATTCCTGCTTTCATTCCCCTCGTTCCCCTCTCTCTCTCCCCTACTCGTTATCTTGAACGCCACCCAGCGCGGCAGCTTCCCCTCTCACGTTAACAAGGAGGAGATTCCCGGAGCCATCTCCTGCTCTTTCTTCCCCTTGGTTTTCATCCCTCGCTCCCTCTCTACATCTGTTCTGCAGATGAGAGGAGGCTCTGGTCTCTGTCTGCAGGGGTTTAAACATCCTTTTTGATTTCTCTTCAAGGAAGAAGTGACTCCAGGGTGTCGCAGGCAGGGGGCTGCTATCTTTAGCAAGATGGCATCAGCAGAGGAAAACTCCGATCACCGGGGGGACGGGCAATAAATGACCAATGGCCGTGTAGCAGTGGTCTGAGACTATTTATTTATTATTCTCATTAGAATCTCCCCCCCCCCTTCTCCTGCGTTGTGGAGATAAACATGTTCATTGATTCACGTTCTAATCAGGACATTACAGACACGGTCGCCTCGTGCTTCCAATTTTTCTGTTTGCCGCTGATTTTCCGCTCGTCAGGTATTTTCAGCCTCGTTCCGCAGCTCCCCGAACACGTCCAGACGGGTTGAATCTGAGTTTACAGCAGAGGAGTCGGCTACAGGTTAATTACGATTGTTCGGCTCAGTCAAGACGGTGAAGCCGCGAGACGTCAACCGGCTGTCAAATGAAAATACAACGTTCTGAAGGTTGAGCTGCAGTTACACGGGGTTCAGGTGAATGGAGGTGAAAATGTTTTCTTTTAGCTTGAGTCAGAATCAAATACATACCTGTTGACAAATGTATTTTGTATTAGTTTGGTGTCTGAACATCTGTCAAACTTTAAAATGACTGATGAACTGTTGTGTCTCTACCGTCCCCTCATGAATCCACACGATTTGAAACTGCACCATTTATATCAGCCCCAGGAACATGTGAATTCCTGGATCCAGAACCTACTTGTAAAAGAAGAAAAACTAATTAGTTCATTTCGTGTGATGGGAAACTAACAGTTGGATTTATTCATGGAATAACATGACACCTCCAGCCCCTAGAAACCTTAACGGATCCATTCTGTATCTATCAGTCATTTCTCCATGAGATCTCATTGTTTTCTTTCTATTCATCTCCAACGTTTTTTTCTTTATTTCTCCATTTCATATCTTTCTGCTTTGCCTCAGCCGCATTATTTTCGTATTGGAGCGTTATTAAAGTGAGGTGGATTTATAAAAGGCGTTGCCACGGCGATGTGAGTTTCACTGATAAAACAATAAACAACGGAAAATTGGCTTTTGAAATGAGACGCCGGGGGATCTGATGCACGTGGGGAAGCGTGAGAGACGGAGGGATATCTGTCTAAATAAGGAATAAGGGCACGGAGGCAAACCGGCTGGATTTAGATCAACTCTCCCTCGGTGGTTCTCTCAGTTCAGTGGATTCCTCCGCTCGTGACCTTCGATCTCTTCCTCACCTGTCACCACTTCTCAGACGTCTCTCTCTTCTCCCTGATCTGGTCTAAAAGCTCTGATCGGCTCCGGGTTTGAAAACTGCCGTGGATAAGCGGAGACACGGATATGAATGAAAGATGTGATCCAGAGGTCTGGAGACAGCAAATCAAAATTCATCCCGGGTGTTTGGTGTTTATTGGAGAAGTCTGGGATTGTATTAGAATTTAAATTAAAGTTCAGTCGGTGTTTGGAGCAGCGGGAGTTTGTCAAGCAATGAAAGGGAATAATTGGGGTTTGAAGGCGATTAAGAAATAAAAGAAACTGAAATGCATTTCATTTAAAAACTTAATTGTGATGCTGATGTTTTTCTGTTTTGGTGAAATATTAAATTCTTTCTTTAATCACAGAAGTTTGAGGTCGGAATTTGGCCCCGACAATTTATTTTGACGACTCTGTTTGCGGTGGTCACAATTCAGAAAGGTTGTTATGAATATGAATGGATAAAGTATTAATTTATGTTTTTAATTCATTACATATCTCATTTATCTCTCCTTCAAAATTCCTTCATCCTTCATCTTGCCTTCATCCTTCATCTGTCCTTCCTCTCTCCTTCCTCTCTCCTTCATCTCTCCTTCCTCTCTCCTCCATCTCTCCTTCCTCTCTCCTTTATCTGTCTTTCCTCTCTCCTTCCTCTCTCCTTCATCCTTCATCTTGCCTTCATCCTTCCTCCGTCCTTCCTTTGTCCTTCCTCTCTCCTTCATCTGTCCTTCCTCTCTCCTCCCTCTCTCCTTCCTCGGTCCTTCCTCTCTCCTTCCTTTCTCCTTCCTCCGTCCTTCCTCCGTCCTTCCTCCGTCCTTCCTCTCTCCTTCCTCTCTCCTTCCTCCGTCCTTCCTCCGTCCTTCCTCTCTCCTTCCTCTCTCCTACCTCCGTCCTTCCTCTGTCCTTCCTCTCTCCTTCCTCTCTCCTTCCTCCGTCCTTCCTGTCTCCTTCCTCCTTCCTTCCTCTCTCCTCTGGGCTGTGCACTGAATCTGCCTCACGACCCTTTGACTGCACAAAGTCATAAATCATCGAGCTCTGAGAATCTTTCTTCTTCTCTGAAAGACTCGATCTTCGATCCATCAGTAACATCCAGGAAGGTTTAATCCTCTAATCTCTCCCATTCCTCGCGGTTACAGCAGCCAAACACTTCCTATGATCTTCCTTTCTCACTCAATTCCATTCCAGAGCTACTGGTTTCCTTCTCTTCTTCTCTCAGCGTTCTATCGTTTCGGTTCATCTTGTTGTTGCTGTGATTTGAATCCATCTGTGGCTCTGACATTTGAAAGCTGTTGGGTCTTTTCCCAAACGTACAAACATTCCACAAACACCGGGGGACATGCTGAAAAATCCTCCGTGTTGTTTGCAGTTGTCTGGAAATTATTTCAACACGGCTTCTACTTCAGTTTTAATCCTGCTGTTGTTGTGTTTGAGGTTCTCTGCTGCAGAGCGTGAGCTCGATGTGTCGTCTGCGCTCGTGAACGTCCTCTCGTGCTCGAGCTGCAACGATCCGCCATCATCTCAGAGAGGGAAACTCTAGAAGGAGTTTTCTGTCCTCACAGGATCCATGAGGCTTCACCATGTTCCCCTCAGATCATCTCCGTTATCTCCGTTAGAATCCAGACGTCTCAAAGATGGGAGATTTCAAACGACGGCTGCACCACTTTACATTTATCATTCGTCTGTCGTAGCTTTTAAGATTCTCTTCACTTCATTTCCTGTTTGCAGCCGAGTCCTCGTGCTCCTGTAGTTCTCCATTAACGATCAATACGTTAAGTTTATTAGTGCCTCACATGTTCCACTGTGAGTAAAGCACTTTTAGTTTTGCTCTGTTACTCAGAAGCTGTTTGGACGAGATCGATCAAACTCTTATATATTCAACGCACATTAATAACCTGCATTGTTTAAAGATGATTACGCAACTCATATCACTCACAATATGTATCTGAATGGAAGAAGTCAGATGATGCAACCAACCCCAAACCTGAAGTAAGATAGGATTATACTGTTTGTCTCAAAAAACATTGTTAAATGAAAATGTTATGAACTATTATTATAGTATTAATATTACAGTTTATACTTGGGTCTGAAGCGTGGATTTCTTGTTCAACCACCACTTAGTTATGTGACTAAAAGAAACACACAGGAGAAAAAGTCTGGAATATAAACATATTAGACGTGTAATGAATATTTTCACCCTGTCAACACAGAATATATCATGAAACAATAATATATGAATTTGTTCTGATATCACGGATATTTCAGTCAAACCAACACACTGCCAATTTGCCAGGAAAGTGTTTAACGTCTCTGCAGCAGCAGGAAGATCACGACCTGCGTCTGTGTGTGTGATGCACGATGTCACCGTCTTTATGAGAAAAGTTTTGTTTGCAAAGAAGATCCTAAGTGATGTGTGTAGGTGGACGTCTCAGCTGAGACAGACTGACGTGCAGGGACACGAGCTGCATGACAGGATTTATCACGTGGAGATGTAAGCACGCTCTCCATCAGTCAGGCAAGGCCCCTGGTTTATTTTTATTTTGTCATATCCAAGCAACGTAAATCTAGAGATGAAATGCATATTAATTAAGTTTAATTTGTCTCCATCACAGCAGAGCTCAGTGTTTAATTATCCTGTCACTGGGCTTTGAAAGCAGTTTTTAAATCCGTCCTGCAGGAGCGAGGACGCCGCTGGTGTTTGGTTTGATCGTTTCTTTAGTTGTGTGGTCGGAGCCACGGTGTGTGTTTGGTTCCACGCTGTTCAAGTCGCTGCCTGTTTAATAAAGGTCACCAATTCAAGTTGTGTTGTAGATAAACACGACTCGTGAACTCTTGTTTTTCTGTCTCAAAGTGGAGAGTTTAATAATATCAGGAGTTTTACATTTAAACTTTCAAATGTTTACACCAACAAACATCGGCTCATCTCACGTAGCGACAAACTGAACTCCTAATATCCAAAATGTCAGTGAAACAAGTCGCACACAGATCTGTAGCAGCTCATGAGTTCAAACTGCCTCTAAAACAAATCACAACACAAAACGGAGAGAAGCATTCAGAGCGACGCCTGATACGAGACGTCTCAGGAGTTTGACATCCCGTCTCTTTAACTCCCAGCTGCTGAAAGCACGAGGTCAACCAGGATGAATTCAGCAGCTTGTTTGTCTCGCTCAACACTAAGATGCAAATTTGACCTACCTGTGTTTTTCCTTTTATTCTCCCTGAGCTGGTAAGTGCTTCTCCCAAGGCCTCCGAGCGTTTCATTTCCTCTCTGTGAGTTTACGTGCTCGGAATGAGAAAAACAAAAAAACAAGATCAGGGTTTAACAAACAAGACTTTGGTAAAAAGGATGAAACTGTTTTGTTTTTTTCACGGTTGCTCATCTATAAAGAGCCAAAACATCTCCTCTCTGTAACACAGGCACAATGAGCTGCTTTATTTCTTTCACATAAATCAAGTGGTTGCCAACTTTCTGCTGGAGATAAGCCTCAGTCCTTTGGCCTGTCATTCAAGATGCCTTCACAGGGTTCACATGTAAAACGAGACTGAGGCTGATGATATCGTAGACTTCATATAAAGATGGATGTCTTTGTTTCTTGTGTTCTGCACTTTTGAAGTAATTAGAAACCAGAGTCTGCACAGTAGAGATGAAGGGGCGGAGCCACAGTGTTGAGGTCCTGGTGAAGCATGCTCGACCAATCGTGAGTCAGTCTCGGCCGTCAATCATGTAGTTTCACCCTATTTTATTCATCAAATAACGAATTCAAAGCAAACGTATCAGACACTTGAACAAACATCTGTGGGACAAGATCTTCCTCAAATGACAGACACTTAGTTTAGTCCACGACCCATCTGCTAACATGGAGGAGGCGGGATTTATGGGCTATACTGCAGCCAGCCACCAGGGGGGCGATAGAGACAAGTTGGCTTTGTCCATCTGTATTTACAGCCCATAATAGACGCGTTGCATTGTGGGATTCCAAGCAGACAAACTCAGATTTCAGACACATCGAAAAGAAACGACTCACTAATCAATCACTGCTAATATCAATTAGCGTGTTAGCTGATGGATATTAAATTGTACTTGGATCATTTCATGTGTCAGTGGGAAACATTTCACTTCTGTCTCCGACTCTGGTTGAAGCTCAAACGAGCCTCAAGCCTCTGAGCAGCTGCTGGTGAATCTGACCACCGGGGCTCCGCTAACACTCTAACTCTCATTATTACACTTTATTACATCTGTTTTAGATCACAGCACTTAGTCATTAGTCCACAGTCATAACACTCCTCCTCCCTTACAGTGGTTCTCCTCACACGACCTCATGGACACTTCACACCGGGACAGTTCACGAGCTGTCGGCTTCGTGAGCGAGTTTCCATCAGGAGTTATCACCTGTTTTATAATGATCATGTTTTTATTTTGAAACGTGTCTGTGTTCAGTTTTCTGATGCTTCATTCTGTGTGTGTGTGTGTGTGTGTGTGTGTGTGTGTGTGCGTGTGTGTGTGTCGGAAAGACTCGTAATTATCGGCTGCAATAATGTAATGCTGCTAAAATAAGAAGGACTTTATCACCGTGACAACACATTGATTTAACTTTTCACAAACTTTCGAGAAAACTATAAATCTCAGACATCGATACAGACGTTAAGAGTTATTTTAGTACAACGTATAGATTCTCTCTCTCTCTCTCTCTCTCTCTCTCTCTCTCTCTCTACTCTCTCTCTCTCTCTCTCTCTCTCTCCAAAAAAAGCACTAATGACCATATTAACATGCAGACTTCTAATCTATTTTCTGTAGAGACTCCAATCAAGTAAACACTATTTATTTACTATCTTAATTAGAGTAATGTAATTATATAATGATATTAGTACAATAATTAATAACGTTTGCGTTCAACACCACACACACACACACACACACACACACACACACACACACACACACACACACACGCCTGTGGAGAACGTCCTGAGGATCCCTGGAGTTCACTCAGCTGAGTTATTGTGTTTGTCGAATGTAAAACATGTGTCGAACAACTTGGAGGTTTGGAGAAGATGGGGGTTTGGATTAAAATGATATAAATATATAATATAAGTAATGTTTTTATAAAAGCACTGATGATTATCAAAGCCCAGTAAACCTTTTATCTTACATTTTAAACATAGGATCCATTAACTCCAATGAGCTTCTAACAACTTCGATTTAAATCACAGAGATTAGTTTTCTTCACTTTACAGAAGTGATAACTGCTCATAGTAAAATATACTATTGTGTGTTTATCTCTATTGTTTTTGTGTGTTGAGGTTAAAAGCTGCAGCTCCTCTGTCGTGACCCACGGGGGAAATCTATCGTTACAAGAGCAGTTCATCTTTTTATCACATGGACTCAAAGTTAACGTGGCAGTGACGTGTTTAAAACCCTCGTCTGTGTTTCAATGGATAAACAAACAATCTCCCCTCCATGATGGAGAACATGTAAAGTGTAGATGTGTTTTCTTTCACTCGACGGTGGGATCGAAGAGGAGGAGGAATCCACATGAGATGTGACTGAAACCCTGGAGAGCTTTTCACTGATGCTACGTTTAATGTTTCTGCTCATTTTAATCAAACCTCGACGAGTCTCTGTCGTATCTTTGCTGCATTTAGAAATCACCTGAATGGTAGCAGTACAGAAAGGTGTGAGCCTCCTCCTCCTGGTGCGAGGAGCTTGTCACGCTGCCGGTTTGCTTGTTGAAGATGTGATGATGGAGACGCTGCTGCTGCTGTTTGAATGAACAGAGGTTCAGTGAGGTCGAGGAAAAAATACAAAATTGGATTTCACAAACTGTGTTTCTCTGTGAACCCACTCGCTGCTGTGGAGGAAGAGAGAGGCCTTCAGGGTGAAGCGTCTCATTCACTGTGAGGATTTCACATGAGCTCTTTACATGTTCCTGCTCTCATCTGATCTCAGCCTCCGTCCACACACTCTGACCGTGCATGACCTCATTCACAGTCAACACATGTCGTTCTTCTTCCAGAGCGATAAACTGCAAAATAAAAGCTGCTTTTCAAACACAGGAGGCTTTGGAATGCTCTTAAATATTCATATAAAAGGTCAGTGGAAGTTGCCCTGTATTCAATAACTGGTCTCACATGATGAATTCAGCGTAATCTCCATTTCCACAGAATTATTTACATCAGAACAACAATGCAGTCACGCTATATTTACCACTCTGTTGCTCTGAATTAGTTTTTAATTTCCTGTTAATTAAATTCAAATTGATAGGCTATTACAGAGCTGTTTGTTCGTCGCCGTTGATGAAACTCGACGCCTCCCGTCGGTGTCTCTCTGCAGATCTCTTCAGCGGGGGGGTGGGGGGATGTGTTTTAATGTGAAACAGATGGAGGAAGTGTTGAGTTTGCATTAGCAGCAAACAACAGAAACAGCAAATTAATACAAAGAAGATAAAATACAAAGGCTGAGGCGTTTTTGTCTGATTCCAGTTATTTACTTCTAAATAACTTTCACTAAAACTTCTTCCATCTTTCCAGGGAAATAAACTCTTGTATTGTTAATGAACATTATTTTAACTATTTAAATTACAAGCACCCAAAGATCTCAGTTTCCTAAATGTGTAAGATTTTTCTTTTATCCAGATCTATGAATTATTCTCTGGGAAGAGAAACCACGAAATGTTAAGAAACATGATAAGAACCTTCTGTGCTCCAAGTTTCTATGGAAACGGTTGAGTGTAGTTTCTGTGTTACCCTGACAACAGTCAAACAAACAAACAGCATGAAACAGTTAGAAAGTTCTGGATCTTCACCTGAAGTGAACACAGGAGCTGTGAGGTCATTTCTGAGGATGTATAAACTTCTCCTTCACTTCCTTCCTCCTCTTCCTCGCTCCTCTTGGCAGCGGTGACTTGTGAGGATGTTTTTTTTATCAGCGCTGTTCCCCTGAGGACGTTTTCCCGCCTGTGAGTTGTGTGTCTGCCGCCCGCTGACCTGCGGTGTGCGACCCCTTGCTGTGTGCGACCCCCTGCAGGGCGCGGTCTCACAGCTCAGTCAGTGTGATGCTGCCATCCCATGTGTGATGTTCCATGTGACCATCAGAGCAGTGGTTCCTCCCACAGATCGGTGGAATAGTTCTTATCCAGTGGAACTTGAGGTTTGTTCTCAGTCGATGCAGCTGCAGGTTGAACTGTTCCGGTCGCAGGTGTTAGGACCAAAAATATCACTGAGGTGGGAAAGAAAGTGAAGAGTCAGCACTGGTGAGAAAATGAATTATGATTCAGAAAGAGTTTTCGACTGCTCTGTGTTCTCTGCATGTTGAGAGTCTCATGAGTCTGTAGGAGTCGGGGGGCAGAAGTCGGAATAATAAAACTTTTATGAATAATTAAAGTGCAGAATATGAAGTTACTGCATCCGAGGCTACGTCTAAAGATACTTTACTAAATATGAACCATGTCTTTTTGGAGAAATATATCATGGTCATTTCTCTTAACTGAGTGAATTTTTTTTGAGTTTTTTTTGGTCCATGTCCCATCTGCTCACATGGTGGAGGTTGTGTTTATGACCTAAACCGCAGCCAGTCACCAGGGGGCGATCAACATGATGAACCGTCTGTGTCTGGTATTATTTAAAAAAAAAGTTGTCGCTGCAAAACTTTTTCATGCAGATGATACATTCTGCTAATCCTTCTTGAGCCACCTCAGTGATGATGAATCTGACCTGTGAAGAACTTTCTTCTTATTCAGACCAACTCCCCCCCCCCACACACACACACACACACACACTAAACTCCCCTGACTCAGCCTCATTGGGGAGATAAGCTGTCAGAAGTGTTGAGTAATGAAAAGGTGTGATAACGGCCGCCTCGCCCTTCCTCCTCATCGAGCTGCGACGGCAGCAGTTTGTTTTTTGGGTCGCATCGAGTCGCGGAGGAAACGACTTTCACTGCTCTGTAAGAGATGATGCGTCTCGGGGCCCGGAGGAGCGTCCTTCATCCAAACTGCCGTGTGAAACAGCTCCTTTCACGTTAAAGAGCTCTTCAGCGCTCGTCATAGGGAACCGACCAACCCTAGAATCCTCTACTTCCATTCAGATCCCTTTTTATTGCCGATGCTGTCAGATGATCTGAATCCTGTTGCTGTAAACAAAGCTGGAGGTCGTGTGGCTGCTTCCCTGGAGGCTTGAACACCTCAGATACAAGTGTCTCATCCAGTAACATGGAGGAGGCTGCGATCAGACAGCCTCCTCCATGAAGAGGATTCATCTTCTGTATCTACTGTCTAACTTTGAGGATAAATAGAGTTTATATTAGGTTAATAAATCTATAAAACAAAGTACTGATGGAGTCTGTCACCGCCTGTTCAATCAGTCAGTGTGTGTCTGTCAGTCTCTGATGCTGTGATGTCAGTGATCTGTGATGTCAGTGATCAAGCCAAATATAACACAATTTATAAAACCAGGTGTAAACTTGAATCAGTCAAGACTCCAGCTGTCAGTTCTGATCAAACTCCATCTTCTGACTCGAGCGTTCTCACGTCCATCTTATTAACTCCGGCAATTATCTGTAAATACTTCATGAAACGTCTTCATTAAATAACTGTGCTCGTGTGTGTGAGAAGGAAACTGCAGAGAGGAGACTGAAAACAGGAGGAGTGAGAATTAAAGCTGTAAATCTGATAAACTTTGTGAAACCCGGGTTTCCTTAAACTCAATAAACTCCATCAACAAATGTGTTTATTTCATATTCACAGTATGTTGTTGAGTATGTACGTCTCAAACACACAACTGAGACTCGCTGGCCACTGGAAGAGCCGGAAACACAATATACTCCAGACGCCCTTCATCTGCATGTCGGGTTCATCCTCCACCGATCTGGAATCACAGGGAGAGAAAGAGCTCGCTGCCTGGTGACATTCAGACCCGCTGCCTCGCTTCTTGAAATGAAGCGAGGCGCCCCCCCCTCATCAGTCCACAACCAGACTTTATTAGAGAATCTCACTTTGCATAGAAAACGCTCAGTGTCCCAGAAATGATTAAATCTGCTTTCGTAGAATCGATTCGGACGAAAAGGGCGAATCTCTTTCTTCAGCTTTGTGAGATCCCGTCTTCCCGGGAGAATAGTTCACAGACCCAGATGAAAAATGCATATTTAGAGGACGGATATTTATGAATTTGTGCAATTTGGTGCGGATCCAAATACAGATCCAGATCAGACCGGTTTACATGTGGTTTCTTTAGAGGCCTGTTGGGTCCTGGGCTCGGTTTGAGCTCCACAGAGTTTTGTGTTTGTCTGAGAGGAACATCCACATGATCAGAAGCTAATTACATGATATGTGCTCGTCTTGTTTGTCAGTGTGTAGTTGCACAGGTCAAAGTGGATGGACACACATCCAGTCAGTCAGTGATGCATCTCAGTGTTTCTCTGTAAAGTCTCCAACATACGGTCCAAACTCCAATTAGTCAACATGAAGCTCTGAGAGTCTCTCCTCTTGTTTGGAGCCGGTTGAGAGACGGAGGAGCTTCGTTCAACTGTTCACTATCAGCCGATTAATGAGGAACGGGCTGCCGTGATTGGCCGGCCGACCAGTGAAGCAGGTGGTCCAATCATGTGCCAGAGCACTTCTTCTAACGAGGATCAGAGAGGAGGAGTCGGAACCGAGCGGGTTCTGCTCCCGTCTCGTCTTCATGTTCCAGCCACAACACAAAACTGGAACAGCTCTTCACTCTTAGAACAGACGATACATAAGCAGTGCAGTAAAGGACTCACACACACAGACACACACACACACACACAGACACACACACACACAGGCATGTCTCCTGAAGCAGAGCAGGGCACAGTGAAGGTGAACAAGCGTCTCTGATGAGAAACGGAGGGAAAAGCAAAGGAACGTTTTCAGCTTTTATGTCCAAGAAATTCATTTTAAATATTTATAAAGTGATTTGAATAAACATTCTCTGATTCATATCTAATGAGTTGGAAATGACTGTAGAACATTCCCTTTAGTGTAGTGTGATAATTTTCATTAATGATCTGTTTCCTTTATTATTTCCTAACAAAAAGGTTTAACCACTTAATAAAACAAGTGATTTCCCCAATGGAATTAACTCTTTTATTATTTCTTCTTATAATTTAATCTAAAATATAAAGTGAAAGTAGAAATCCAGCTGATTTCAGAAGAGCAGGTCAAAGCTTGTTAGATCAAAACGAGTGACTCACAGGAAGTGAGTCACTTGGCCGTCAGTTTTAATAATAACTTTGTGTTCTGATGTGTGTGTTTCCATGTGCTTTGGAGTCAGAATGTTATAAAAAAGACGGATTCTGTTAAAGTTGATTTGTATTTATGTGTTTAAAGATTTTAAACAACACATTAGCTGTTTATAGTCTGTCCCGATTCGAAGGCTGTTTCTCAACGTGTCCTTCCACCGCCGAGAAACTTCACAAGTTCACTGTAAAAACGACTGGAACTCATTCTCTAGATTTTTCAGACACTGTAAACGATCAATATCAGAGATTATCTCAACATTTTTGTCATTTTTTGTGTGAATAACTAATCCCTCTTTTTTTCTATTCCTACAATAAGAATCTCACAATCATGTGCAGGGTTGTTTGGCCTTGATGAAGCTATGCTCTCCGCCGGGTGACATTCTAAAGAATTCCTACACGTCTCTCTCTCTCTCTCTCCCCCTCTCCCTCTCCCTCTCTCTCTCGTCTCTCCTCCACCTCCACCTCTTTTCTTTCTCCTCTCCGCTCCCTCCTTCTTGATGAATAGTGTTGTTGTGTTTTACTTTGTCGCAGCACCGGAGCTTCTTCACACCTTTTCACAACACGTCTCCGTACAGAGGAGCAAATGACTGGTCCGGCCTGTGTGTGTGTGTGAGTGTGTTTGTGTGTCCTGATGTGTGTTTTTCTAAGATAACGGACCTTGTGTGTGTCTTGGACGCACTTCTTGGCCTCTTGAGGGCGTCCATCTGCCTCAACCAGCACCTCCATTTCTCCCCAATGTGCTACAGAAGCGTGTATTCAAACACAATTTTATCCTTAAAAAAAAACAGACCATTTCAGAAACTCAGAAACGAGATAGAAAGTCTAATTGGAATTTATGTGATTGAGGATTTTTGACTCTGAGGAAGCTGCAGCTTGAGCAGAGCCGGAGCAATTGCCTTCTTTCTTTTTATCTTTGTTTGGTTTTTCTTCAAGTTGTGCAAACGATATCTCCAGTGCATTTGTGCGTTTGATCACTGAAAGTCCATATTTTGTTCGCACGAAATCTGTTCTCATTTGACTCAGTGTGTCGTTGAGCTTTGAGTTCAAGGACACACTGATCTGATCTGTGCTCTTCTCAAGGCCTCGTGCACAGTGAATCCTATTCAAGTCATTAAGGGGACAGTTCACCATCAAATGAAAATCCACTCATTCTCTACTCACCACTAGCAAACACAGAGCAAACACACACTGTTCTCCTGTGTGGTTCCCCGACGGGGGGAACGAGGGAACGAGGTAACAGCTCAGAGCCCAGGCCTCCCTCTCTCTCCCTCTCTTTCCCTCTTGAAGACTCATCTGTTCTGAGAGCAGCTCCTCTCCTCACACCCTCACGCCCTCACATGTCTGTGCAGCACTTACTGTTCACTTCCAGGGCTCTTGATCTCCTGCAATTTACCTCATTGAGTGGACTTGGCTCTCGGCTCTGACTTGAAGGTCTCCCTCTGTTCTGAAGCTCCCCTGTTGTCCGTCGAGTGGGAGACGCTTCGGATAAAAGCATCTGGTAAATGTGAAGTGTTTTGGAGCAAATCAAATCTGAACTGGTCGGTGATGTAACAGTGAAGAACTGATGGTGAACGGCAGCACAGTCATTTTACCTTCGTCTTCAGTAGCATGTAGACTGTAAATAAACACCCCCTGCTGGCTGGTTGCAGTATAGCTCCCCGATGTTAGCGAATGAACCACGGACCAAACTAAATCGTCTAAACACACATCACATGAATTGAACTCACAATCCTGCGTCCGTCAGTTAACCAGCACCGCCCCTTTACATGGTCGTGCATGAGATTCATCAGAGTAACTGTACATTCAGTCTGTAGTTGACGTCAGTGACACGTCAGTGATCTGTGGTCAGTTAGCAGCGTGACTTCTTTCATACTTCTCTGGGCTCACTACTGTTTTACACTAATAGGTTGTCAGTAACTCTGAATCAGCCACTGGAGATTAGACGGAGAGATTGTGTTGGGTGGTGAGCTGGTTCCTCGACTGTGTGTGTGTGTGTCTGTGTGTGTGTATGTGTGTATGTGTCTGTGTGTGTCTCTCCGGCTCACATGTAAGTGCTGGATAGCTCCGGTCACTGACACTGACCATGTCTTACACGCCTCCCTGCACATCACTGACAGCACTTACACACTCTCTCTCTCTCTCTCTCTCTCTCTCCCGCTCCTTCCTCTTCTCCGTGGAAGTCTCTCCTCCGCTCCTCGCCCTCTCTCGCCCTCTCTCTCCCTCTCTCTCCCTCTCTCTCCCTCCCTGTCTCCATCCATCTCTGTCCTGCTCTTGCCTTGTCTCTCGCTCTTTCGTTCTGGCCCCAGGAGATAACTCTGACACCTCTGGGATGGATGCTCTCTCTCTCACACACACACACACACACACACACACACACACACACATATAACCCTCCTCCATTTGCGGCCCAGTATATTTACTGATAAGCAGCCCAGGTCCTCCCGACTGCCTCTCACACACCAGGTAGAAGAAGCTTTGTGTGAGTGCTAAGCGCCTGAGGAGCGCTATCTCCCACCTACATAGAATGAAGCCTGTTGTATAGCAGGAGAATAACGGTCTATAACTCAGCACTAAGCTACAGGGAATTACAGTCACGCTAGATGGCAATTTGTGCAGGAGTTTGAGTGTGGTGGGATGTCTGTGGTGTGTGTGTGTCTGTGTGTGTGTGTGTGTGTGTGTAACGTGCAGCTCAGCTCCTCTAATGGAATTAGTGTAATTTACGGGTTGGTCTTTGTTTCTGTGTTAACTCGTTCGGTGCGGAGCAGGAAGCTGCAGCTGTTTGTTTCAGAGGCTCCAGAGAAGAAACTGGGAGGTTGTTCTGCAGGAAACAGAAACAAGGAGCTGAGAGTTGAGCTGAGACTCGTTTCACCTCTTTTACACTAAATGAGTCGACGTCACAGAGGAAACAACAACTGGTTTTAAGGCTGTTTAACACTTGCAGACAGATATTTGACTGCAGCAGATGTCTAGTCTTGTTTTGTGTATCTGTTGCTGTGTTTCTACCTTTCCTCACTCTACTGTACAGAGTGTGTGTTCATCTCCGTGCAGCAGCAGCGTTGGGTGGGAGGTTGTGGGTGAGATAGCACCCTGCTCCTTCTCCCAGTGACTCATCTCCCCTCGGTGCAGACGCAGGCAAACAAATTCCCGGGCTCAGCGGGACGGCAGATTGAGCCACAGATCAGCGTGTTGCTGGATTAGTCGAACAAGTTCTCCACACAGCGTCTGTGCTGCTGGAGGCGAGCGGAGGACGAGAAACGGCTCCATTGAAATGACTCAAAGTGGAACCATTGTTTTTTTTTAAAAGGGAATAAATCCAGCCTCAGTTAAGCTGTTCGATGAGATCATCTGGAGACGCTTCCAGCTTCAGATAAAGACGCTGACGCTTCTCACCGGCTGTGACTTCAGATCTATACTCGCTTTGCAGTTTGGTTTAATGGAGCCGCTGCTGTGAAGGAAGTGCTGGTGTATAATAGAAGTGCTGGTGTATAATAGAATTCAACCTGTTGGGATGCAGCCACGGGAAAGCTTCTTGATCTCCTGCTGTACGTGTCGGGGGGGCAGCGCTTTGAGGGGTTTTTCTGAAGTTCAATCACACACAATTTGTTTAGTGGACTCAGGAGTTCACGCACATGTGGAGGCTGAGCGAAGGTGGACAAACAAACCCTCCAGGTACACAATTATCTCCCGTGTGTTGATTCCCATCCACACAGTGTGTTCTCCGGGTCAGTGATGAACCAATATCCTGTGTGTCAACATCCTGTCTGCACAGGATTGTGTGAATGCACTTCAAGGAGCTGGGTTAGTTATATTTGATTAATAAGATAAATGATTTAATATTTGAGATATTCAACCATATTGAGAAGGTTAATTATATGCATGTCTCTATTGGTGTTATTGTTAAGTTCTTCATCCAGATACCAAATCATTTAGTTTGTGCATGTCTGATTAAATGTTTGCAGTTTTATAAATTAGCATAAATACACTTTAATAAATTCTTGCGGCGCTTTGACCAAGACAATCAATACATTCACATATTTCCTTTGATTTGACTGTGGAGCGTAAAAATAGATCGTAGAGTAAATTCACGAGTTTGACATCAAAGTCTTTCTCCCATCAAAGGATGATTCTCAGTGATGATTAAAGAACTGAGAAGGAGGAGATCAGAAGGAGCTGCTGCGTCTGTACTGGACGGCTCTTGTGATTTCTGTCCAGCGTTCAGCGGTGATGCAGGAGCACTGGGACCTTCTGATGGTCTGACTGGTTCACTCAGGCCAGGGACGGACGTTTCCCTTCTGTTGCTTTAATTCATCCACTGGACTTCAGATAAAGAAGCGAGAGTTTCAAAGGACTGAATCAAATCTGGCTTCAGAACACGAGAGATTCAAATTTCTGATGTTTAGATTTGAGTTACTTCAAGAAAGTGGAATTATGATGAAAATAGGAAGTTTGTCTATTCCAAGAAGTTTTAATGAACTTTACAGAATGTTGCATCACGAGAGATGGAAACGCCCAAAGATAAATATCTATGTCATCACTGTCCCTGAGCCAACTCGCTAATTCGATTTGAAGATTTGGAATCAATGGGTTTTAGATTTGCTGTCAAGAACAAATTTGAACAGAGTTTCCTCCCAGTTCTCTTCTGTTATTGATGCTCCTGCAGCTCTGTTTCCTCGAGGGCAGTGTGCTCACCTCACTCTGTCACTGCTGCATGAACACTGAGTAAAGAAAGTAAAAAAGCTTGTACTCGCTGTCAAAGTGCCAACCAGAGTTCAGAATGTCAGAGCCAACCCTGGACTGCCTCCAGGGGGCGGAGCAGCAGCGAGTCGGAGCTGTGGTCTGATGAGCCGGAGTTTCATCCACTGACAAAGAGCTCGCAGCAGTTCAAGGGTTCAACGACTTTGTGAGGAACAGATCTGATGAAACCAGCTTTAATCACATCCAGCGTCTCGGTTTGTCAGATCACGCTGGTTTGAATCCCTCATTTTCATCAATTCTGTTTGAGTTAAATCCCTCGTGCACCTTGGAGTCATTATGTGTCCTCTTAAGTTATGTCATCTTTTAATGTATTCTCTCCCTTTTTAGAGGAGAGAGCCTCCATTTGTTCAGGCGCCGCTGCTCGGCCTAAATTAGCTCTTACCACTTCATGACGGCTATTTCAGTCTCTCCTGCTGCTTTGAGTCTCCCCGGGCTGTGAGAGCCGACCCCTCCCCAGATGGAGCAGAGATGTTGAATAAATACAGATGTGAGCGGGGGAGCAGCGGATGATCACCACAAAGACCTCAGCTGCAGCTCAGTGGTGTCTGCACCTGCCTGCATGTTAGTCTGCTTGTGATGTAAAAACAGAGCTACCGATTACTGAGACACAATTTGTGTCCGTGTGGCTCTTGTGAACAAAATATCTCAAGAATGCCTTGAGCTTCACATTTGGTACAAAGCTTCACATGATCTCACGGAGGAAATGATTAGATTTTGGTGGTGTAAGGTCAAAGGTCAAGGTCACTGTGACCTCACTAAGCAATTTGTTTTGCCTTGTGAACGTGATATCTCTGTAACGCAACAAAGGAATTCTTCACATCTGGTACGAACATTTTCAAAGAATAACTGATTAGCTGTTAGTAGCCAAAGGTCAAAGTTCAAGGTCACATTGGCCCCAAAAAAAATATCGGTAAATATTAGAATACATCTGACTCCGCCTCCCTCCTCCTCCGTAACAGACCATAACATGAGCTGCGTTGTCGCCATGGCAACCTCCATCTAGGTAGCCCTAATTGGACGCCCTTAATGAAGTTTTCTGACAAGAGCAGAAGAGATTGATGAAGAGAGGGAGGCTGAGGCCGAGGCCGAGCGAGGGGGTGAGGAGAGGGAGGCAGAGGTGGGTCAGATGTTGACAAGGGTTTATAGACCGTTCTCGACCGATATTGGCTTTGTGTGTGCTTCTTTGTGTGTCTGTGTGTGTCTCTTTGTGTGTGAGAGAGCGAGAGAGAGACAGGGTAGGAAAAGAAAGAGGGTATTCTTGTTTCTAAGAATAGATCCTGGAGACAGAAGCAAGTGTGACGTTACGGTGTGTTGTGATGCGAAAGTGTGTGTCTGTGCACGGTTGTGTTAGTGTGTGTGTATCCACAGAACTCCAGGCATTCTGTGGATAGTTCAGTGTTTAATCCACCGCTTCGCCGCCCTCGTCATTCCCAAGTGGCAACATCCACTACTCGCCAGAAACCCCTGGGGAAAGGGTGGAGAAAAACGAGAAGGAAAGAACAGTGCAAGCAAGAGAGAGAGGGAGAAAGAGAGAGAGGGAGAGAGGGAGATATAAAACACAGAGACGAGGGGTTGATGAAAGCGATAGAAGGAGGTGGAGAACAAGAAAATCACTGATACGTGAAGAACAGGACAGATTTAGTCAGAGGAGAAGCGTCGATGAAAGGAGTAGAAACAAACAGAAGTGAAGGGAGATGGAGAGAGAGAGGAGAACAGAGAGGGAGATGGAGCGATAGAACGGGTCTCTCCTCAGTTCACTGGATTCCTTTCATGTTTCCAACTCATCATCTCCGCAAAGGGAATCAAAGATGAAATGAATAGTGTGATCAGGGAAGAGCATGGGCGGACTGGAGAATGACTGTGTGTGTATGTGTGTGTGTGTTCACAGCACTCTACACTACTGTGTGTACCTGTGCAGTTGTGCTTGAAGGTAATTGAACCTGTGTGGGTTTGTGTGTGTCACATATACACAGAAAACATTTGTATATTTCAAACTGCATCCTCACAATAATCCATAACTTATTTTTCTTATTTTCCTCACAAACGTTGTGGAGTTCATGTCGCTGCTGTTTACAGGCGACAACCAACTGACACACAAAATCAGTCCTGGGCTTTAAACCCATGAGCAACACACACACTGCTACACAATATTTGGCATTGTGGTCATTGTACGGATCACAAATGTGCAACAATTTTCAGAACCTTCCAGTATTTTTCCACGTGAGAGAGGAGCAGATAACGAGTCGAGGTCGGATTGTTGTTAAGGTTTCCTTAAGGTTCCTCACATGTATTATGTATTAATAATTACCTTATATTGTTGTTTATTGTTATTCAGACCATGTTAGTAACATGACATCATTAAAGTGTCCAAAGTTGATGACTGTCACACGTACGATCTCGAGTTGCAGTTTAATTTCTTTTATTTAAAGTTTCTTGCAGACTGATGAATAAACGCTCAACAACAGATTCAATTTAAAGGTTTTTTAAATGTGTGAAATGAATAAATGCATGAAGTTAATATCTCTAAAGATTTATGAGACACTAAAAAAAGATACATACAATATTCTTTATCAAGTTGTCTGATAAAAACTTCTCCACATCTCTCTATCTGCCCCTCTATCTGTACCTATATCTGCCCCTCTATCTGTACCTCTATCTGTACCTCTATCTGTACCTCTATCTGTACCTCTATCATCACCTCCTTCCCTTTGTGGATCAGGGAAGAAGCCTCGAATGTTTTCTTCTTTATCATTGTGTGATTTTCAACATTTCAAAGTTTGACAGTGAATAACCAGCTCTACTGAGTGACACCCACTTTTTGAAGCTGCTCAGGCAAAATGTTGCTTTGAATACAGATATTTCCTGATTGATGATTTTAGATAAAATAGAGAAAAGTCAGCGGTAAACTTGGTAGCCTGAGATTTATGGGATTTGAAAGTCTGCCTGTGGAGAATCAATACACCTGGAGGGTTTCATCCTCATGCATATCGCCCAGGCTTCCTCTGTCAGTGGATTATACGTTTGCACAAATGGAAACATATCTGTTTGGTGAGATGTCAAAAAGCCAGCATCCATAAAAATGCTTCAGAAAAGGCCGCCAGCGTGGATTACCCCCGAGGCTCCTGGAGCGCTCGGCCACGCTCAGAAAAAGATCTCTCTTTTGGTAAAGTGTTTAAATGTCAGCCAGACGTGTCGTGTGGCACAAGTCAGAGATAACTTCCTCAATACTGAGCCAGTAAAATGTTCACGAGGCCAAAACTCACAAAACCCCTCTCAGGTGTTTTCACAGTGGAGATGACACCTTCTGTTCCGAGAGGAGAAAACTCGTTAAAACCATTAAAACTTTAGAATTGGGATTCAGAGGAGAAACTAACGACTTAAATGTGTTGACAGAGATCATGTTAAAAATTAATTGAATTCTGGTTCTGCTGATTTAAATGTGAAACACAAGCTGTGTTACATATATGGTTCATTTTCTCCTGCTAATGAGCAGAAAGTTATTATCTGGTAAAGATACTGGGGGAGATGGCACATTTTCTGTATATCAATACCTAATTAAAATGAGTACTGTGTGTGTGTGTGTGTGTGTGTGTGTGTGTGTCTGTAAGTGTGTGTGTATGTGTGTGTGTGTTTGCAGCCTGGTTGGATGGTAGTTGTATTCTTTTTTCTCCATTGGAATAAAGAATTATGTGTGTGTCTGTGTGTTTCTGTGTGAGTGTGTGTGTGTCTGTGTGTTTCTGTGTAGTGTGTGTCTGTGTGTGTGTGTGTGTGTGTGTGTGTGTGTGTGTGTGCATTTGTTTGCTCAGAAATCAATAGTCCGACTTTGAAAGGCATGTGGTATTTAAAACAGCTTCCAAGCAACCAAATGGTTTTTGGTTTATTTATTCAACCCCTTCATCAGAGAGAGAAAAAGAGAGAGAGAGATGGAGAGAGAGAGAGAGAGAGGGAAATGAATATGAAAAAAGAGAAAGAGGCTGACAAGAAAAAATACATTTCGTTCCTCCTCATTTTTCCACGCCTGTCTCATCACCCTCCTCTTCTCACCTCTCACTCCGTACATCATCTTCTTTTCATCAGTCAGTGTAACCTCAACACACACACACACACATACACACACACACACACACTAATAGATGCTCTCTCTCCCTCGTTCTGTTTGGGACGCTCACGCACTCTTTCATTTGAAGTTCTCGATGCTTCAGGGACGCCGTCATGTCCTCCTTTATATTACCTGCCGTCTCCACCTGTCTGTCTCCACTCATCCGTCTCCACCCGGCACGTTAGATTATATATCTGCTGGTGTCAGAGCGGGAGACGTCTTCACTCGGCTTATAACTTTCATTTCCTGACCGTCCATCCGTCCTCTCCTCCGTCCGTCCACACCTGCATCTCTCTCTCTCTCTCTCTCCCTCTATCTGTTCATCACTGCAGGCAGATACCGATGTGCTCTAATGGCGGCTTATCTCCACTTTTCACACTTGGATCTGTCTGTTTCTTCCCCTGCGCTCTTCACTGTCAGCCTCTTCACCTTCATCCGGCTAATTTCTCTCCTCTGACGTGTGTGTGTGTGTGCGTGTGTGTGTGTGTGTCTGCCACCTACGCAGATGGATTCAAAGATAACGCAACTGATACACGTGAAGTCGGTTTCCCACGGAAGAAAATTGGAAAAAATTGGAGTAATTGGAAAAAATTATTGCTGTGATATTCTCCTGGTGAAGTCGTCATCCTTGGAAATCTTTGAGTAACTTAAGTGTTTTCTTTGTATGTTTTTTTCCAATCACGAAATTAAACGAGGTGCCGATCGATTGCTTGATTGGTTGTTTGCCATTTGGCCTTTTCACTGTGAAAGTGGCTTTGTGCTATTTCAATTATTGTAAATAGCACTGATCTCAGTTCAGACCTTTAATGTGCATGTGTTCTTCTCTCAGACCTAGAGCTCAAACCTCCATCAAGGCCCGACAGCCTCTTCATAAAACCACCTTTTAATTCACTAGATACAGATTTTCATGTGGATCTGCACCAAATTGCACAGACTCATGAATAATAGTCCTCTTAACATGTCAAAGAGGAATCAATGAAAACGTTCTGTTAATGGAGGTGAAAAACAAATCCCTTGATCCAACCGTGATTCGAATCTGCAGAAGAAACCACTGAATTCTGAACATGTGGGTTCTTCCCTTCAGAGAAATGTTTTGTTTCCATTTGCTTTAGTCGAGTCTGACTTCACTTTAGTTTGAGCCAAACACTCTCACCATGGTTTTGTTGTTCCTTCCTGTCTTTTGTTGTGTTTATGTTCCGTTCTTCAGGGAGAACCTTTCAAACAGGACACAAATACTTATATAATCCCCCAAAGGACGTGTTCTTCCTGTGATTATCTGCATTTTGGTGTCAGTCTTCAACCCGTAATCCCAGAGAATAACATCCTCCTGGGTATTAATCGTATATATCAGAGGGCCTTGCATCATAAATTACAAATGCCCTTGTTTTTTGCAAGAAATTATTGTTTCACATATGTGGTCCACCTCTCACGGGACCTTTAGTACTTCTTAAATGAGAGAGGGAAAATGCACGGAGTCATTTTGATCTAGAAGGCTCTGCTTCTGAAGCTACCTCTGTACCTAAACCCAGTAATTATGGGATTACCGTACCGCAGGGATTACTGAGCACGGCACGGGGTAGTCTTAAGTAATCCACACATGAATTCTGATTTCTGCAGCGGCACATTAGCAGTCTAAAATAAAACCTCTACTACTTAGGTATTTTATTTCCTCTGACTCTATTGTCCCATATGTTATATATTATGTATTTTATTTGTAAAATTCCCCTAAGATGTCGATCTCCAAGGCCGAAGAAAACAATAATTAATCCAAATAATAAATCAAATAGATTACCAAAACAAACAAAAAACACTCAATGCCTCAAAGGAAATAAAAACTCAGATATCTCCACACGTGTGCTTTATACTCAATGTGCAGCAAATACAAAAATAACAAAGGGATGAATCACTGTTGTGTTTCAGGATCTGGCAGCAGAACGACAGTGATGTAAAAAACCATTTATTTCCATCACCATGTCAGAGATTATTTCCCATTACTGCTAACTGTGGTCGATTTGGCCCTAAAATAGAAAAACAAAAAATCCCCCCCCCCGAGGGATGTCTTTCGTCATCTGCTTCTTCTTGTCTGTATTTTTCTTCATGCACTGTCACTCCTTTATTTCACCCCTCCATCATTCTCTTTTGGCCCTCTGCAGATCCGGGGTATATCCATCCATTTGTCCAGTCCCTTTAGCCTGACAAGTGGAAATGACAGGGGCGAGAGAGAGAGAGGAGAGAGAGAGAGAGAGACGAGGAGGAGGGCTGGATACTCGGGGGAATGACTTTGAGGCATTTCAGGCAGAGGGAGAAACAACAAGCAGGAGAAAGAAGGTGATTAAAGAGACAGAAGGAGGTGGTGGAGGAGGCGGTGGAGGAGGTGGGGGAGGAGGTGGAGTTAAAAACAGGCTCATACAGTTGTTCACATTTTCACCGTTAAATCTCCACCTGTCGAAAACCCTGTAAAATGCCAGAAATAACATTTATACTGCGTTTGACCGGGAAGAAGCGTTTCTGTTCGGATCGGAGACTCGACACAAAGATGGAGGTTCCTAAGGGGTCTTTATCGCCCCCTGGTGGCTGGCTGTAGGAAAATGTCATAAACGCTGCCTCCTCCATGTTAGTGGAGGGAACCCGGAGCAAAATAAAACCACCAAACTGGTCATACTGTTCATTCTTCATATTATAAAAATGTTATTGTTCATAAGCACAAGTTACAGTCTCTGATTCAGAGTGAAAACTGCACTGAGTTATAAATCCAGTATTTGAAGGTTTTATCTGAAGAATCAAATCGATGATGACGAGCGGCTCAGTGAATTCGTCCAGTCCTGACATTTTAATCATGACTTTGGATTTTTTTAAATGTCTTAAACACTGTCAACACTTCACATTGATTTATGATATTATGGAACATGCTCTTACATCTGAAAATAGCTGTCTATGAAAATGAAATTTCTTCATTCAAGTGTAAAGGTAAACATTAGAATATGTCAGGAAGCCAATCAGGGAAATGGATTGTTTTCCATGTTGATCACTTTCTGACAGATTTGGGGCTTTTATGTCCATAACAATAACTGAGATTGGTTTCTATGATTTTATTGTTTGTGCGCTTTTTCGAAGGTAGAAAAACAGTGGGAACATTATGATTGACAGCTGAGAGTGACTCTTGATTGGTCGATAGTGACCTGTCCATCAACAGGAATATTTCCCTGGTTGTTTATTTACAGTTTGGAGTGTGGTATCAGCTGTATTCAGACGCTGCTCTGTTGCTTTTGTTCGTTCCATTTATTTATTGTATTATTAGTTTATTGTAACTGCTTTTTTATTCCCTGAGGTCAGAGGTTAACAAGTCTGGAGGCATAAACTTTAAATTTCACTCAAAACAGGGCCGACAGAAACACATCACAGCGTGGCCTTTTCTCCAGAGCACAGCCACTGTCCCCCGTGGGCCACCATACATGATTCATGAAAACTTCCACCGGGCTCCGGGTGTGAAAATGAAATGGTTTCTGAGTGGATATTAAACTGTGTTGCAGCTCGGAGCGGAGGAACACATCTCTGTTTCTGTTGTATGCTGATTTGAAATAAGGCAAATGTCAGTGAGAGACCACAGAGGGAAGTTGTTTACTCGCTCACACACAAGTGGACAGATTGACAGTTCATCAAAAACCTCAGAGAGAGACGGACACATTCCTTTCAGATCAGAGGCGGAGGCTGGAAAACGTCCTCAGGGACAAAACACCCGAACCGGTGGTTTTAATAAACATTTTTAACTTTTACCATTTTCCTGCAGAAAGAGACCGAGAGCAGCCGAGCATCTATATTTATATAACAGAGAAACGAAGAGATAAAGAGAGATAAAGGAGAAACGCAGTGTGCACCTGTTTCTGACGGATGTGGGGTGAAAGGCAAAGAGAGTGGGCGGGCAGCCGGCCCCACAGCCCTGATGCACTGCCTTCTGGGTAATGGCCACTGATGCGTAGCGGCCTGGTTGTCATTCTCAGGGGTCCGGCTCCATTAGAGAGAAGAGAAATGGGCCCATTTTGTGTGTGTGTGTGTGTGTGTGTGTGTGTGTGCCTGTGTGTGTGGCTGTGTTTGTGTGTGTGCTTCTATTCAATATGTGTTAGAGAGATGTTGTATGTTCTATGACAGGATCTGGTTCCAGGAAGAAATAACCTATAAGATGCAAGTTTGAATACGTTGTGTGTGTTTTTGTGCGTGTGTGTGTGTGCAACTGGTACATATATACATCTAAATATATCCAGAATCCATTTCCATCAGGAAAAACAATCTTGAGTGTTTGTGTCCGTGTTTATTTAAGTATAGATACTATGTGTGTGTCTGTTTGTCTGTTTGTGTGCGTGTGTGTGTATGTGTGTGTTTGTATGTGTATGTGTGCCTGTGATCCTTGTTTCAGATGATAAAATATCTCCCATTCATGTTCCCTCAGTACGTTCTGACCTCGCTCTCCTTTTCTCTCTCTCTCTCTCTCTCGCTCTCTCTCTCTCTCTCGCTCTCTCTCTCTCTCTCTCTCGCTCTTTCTCTCTCTCTCTCTCTTTCTCTCTCTTTCCCTTTACACCTATTTCTCCTACACAAAACCCCCCCACATACAGTCGTTTTAATAGGTCACTTGCCCCAATTAACAGGTCTTTGGTCTGAAATTTGCCCCCAAACGTAGCCTATAACAGACACACACACACACACACAGACACACGCACACAGACACACACAACACACACACACACACACACACACACACACACACATATACACAAAGATCTATATCAGCAACCAGCGTGGAGGAGCTACTTTTCTTTTTGACAGAAGGCTAATGGGACTTTCTCTCTCGTCAGAGCAATTACCCACCTGTTGAATTGCTATTTTACACACACACACACACACACACAAACACACACACACACACATACACACACACACACACAGATACGTACAAACATGCCCCGACCCTGCAATAAAACTCTTATATTATACTGTCACCTTCCAACCTCAAGAGTGTACAGTGGCACTAAAGTTATCGTAGCCTATCAGAGCGTGGCACTTCTTCCATTGTGTGTACGTGTGTGTGTGTGTGGGGGGGGGTCTGTGTGTGTCTGTGGTCACGCACAGTGTGCATGGAGACACATGAATTCAAACACATTGCACTGGATTTTGCAAACACACATTTTTGCAACGTTTTTTCTCGTGTTGTCTTGATTTCGTCAGACAGACAGCGACCTTCAGCAGAGGACAGGGGTAAGAGAGAGAGAGAGAGGGAGAGAGAGAGAGAGAGAGAGAGAGAGAGAGTGAGGTAGAGAGGGAGAGAAAGGGAGAGAGAGAGAGGGAGAGAGAGAGGGAGTTTGAGTGAGAGCTTTAATGCAATTCAGAGGTGATATAGTCAGACTGTCCTCCACTGTGCCGCATAATAGGCTATAGTGCTTTCCATTTAAATCAAGGCCTCAGTTTATTTGAATGAAACCAAATCCAATCAGGCGCAGACTGTTGGGAAATCACCTCTGTGTGTAGGCTGGAGACACACACACACACACACACACACACACACACACACACACACACACACACACACACACACACACACACACAGAGTGCATTGTACCAGATCCCAGCAGAAGTGTGTGCACATGAAGATGTGTGATTCCAGTGGAGAGCATGTATTATTTGTGGTTTGTGCTCGAGGTTTTGTGTGTTTCTGTCGATCTGTCTCCTAATGACTCTCCTGCATCACATTTAATTAGTATCACAAAGACATATGATAAATGTATAATTGACTTTGGTTAGATTTCACACAATGTGTGGTTCGTTTCAAATCTAATAATCCAGACAGTGTCATAGCTGAAGCAAAAGGCCTCTAGTTTGCAGTCTAAACACTGCTGACAGAGGCATTATAAGTTCTACAGCTTCAAACTGTTCAGTGTTTCATCAAGTGCAGGAAACAGTTTAATGTTTTGCAACAAAACCTTTAACTTCAGGCTCCGTTGTTCTGCTAAAGGTGTTTCCTGGATTATGGTGATCCAGGGTGTCGGGGATAACTGACATTTATTTTGTTAACTCAACTGAACTTTTGGACTTTAATGGTTAGAGAGAAATCTTTGGCTTCGGTAAATACTGGAAAAAACGTCTGCAAAGACTTTCAGCACCGGAGGCGAAGCTTTGGCTTCAGTGCAACAATATTTAAAGGTGTAGACATTGATTTCTTGCCACCTGGGGGCAGCAGAACGAGCCTGCGAGTCTCCACTGACACAACATGGCCGTGTAAACCTGTTAAAGCAAAGCAGCGGCTTATTTACACATCGGACTCGGAGCCACATGAGGAGTCAGATGGTGTCTTGATTCAGCTAAATGCTCCTCGATGCTCAGGAGCTAGAAGAAACCTTGAAGTGCAAACACACATTTAACGTCTGTCCCACAAATGGACAAACCGAACACCAGGTCCGAACATCAGGTCCGAAGACCAGGTCCGAACAAGGTCAGAGGTCAAACTTCAATTTGATTTCCTTCCAATCAGAAGCTTTCGATTCTGTGATTCTTTTCAGAATAAGAGAGAAAACACGCTCTGACTCCTGAAGTGAGATTTTATCTCTGGAGCCTCTAAATAAAAGATCCCAAATTAAAAAAAGTATCTCGTCTCCAGCAATTAGTTTCCATTGGCAGCATGAGAGGGAAACACTCTGTGGATTATTAGAGCCGTGAGTGGAGCAGAGACCTTTTCATTCCGGAGTGACACGGCGCCTTGGAGAGAACCTGACCTCACTTAGGAGGCGACTGACGGCCTGAATATAAATCACTTCCTCCACGAGTGTTTAGAAAAAAGAGAAAGCTCCACTTCCTAACTGGTGATAAGCTCGATGAAACGATTGTCTCCTTGTTCTTATGAAATATTGAATTCCCGGTCGCACCTTTTTCCCAAATAGTCTCAGTGTTCCGTCCTAAAAGGTTCATGAAAAGCAAGATGAAGAATTCATGTCGATTAGAAGGAAGCTGCAGAGACGAAGCTCTTAAAAGCACTTGACCGATGACCGGGCGTCCAATCAGATGTTTCTGTGAGAAGAGGAGATGCTCAATTTGCATGTTAATGTTCAAACTGGCACTTAGTCAATCAGACGTGTTTTATTTCTCTAATGAGCTTTCAGTCGTAATGTTGTTGCTGATGGAGCGTGGAGCTGGACCAGAGCCAGATCCTGATGTTTCTCTGTCACACGTCCCAGGTATCTGAGACGAGGGGTCGCTTCTGTCTTTCTCCCATCGGACTTTTAAAGTGTTTTCATTATCTTTTATGAATTCGGCACGTATGTAATTAGTATCAGTATTAATGGGGCACATGCTTCATCACACTCAGGTACATCAGGGGAAGCTTGAGAATCAGAAGATCACAACAAACACATCTCTCAGTGACTTCCTTTGTTACTTTGTCAGTTTGTCCTTTTATTCCATTTTTCGTTTGTTACCTCGTTACTTCGTTAAATCTTTAATCGGTTGATCGTCCCTTTTATTAGTTTGTTTGTTAAGTTGTTTGTTCCGTGAATCTTTCTTTCATTTCACCATTTGTTTGTTCATGAGGATGTTTATTAGTTTGTAACTTCTTTAATTCGTTAGTTAATTATAATATTATTTGTGGAGCACTTTTCTTAACACAGAACTGAACCTGTGTCCTTTTGACTCCATGGAGAAGTGGCACTGGGGTGATGTCATGTGATACTGGGTATAAACTGGGATTTGAACCACCGTGCTGGTCCACCGCCTCCTAAAAGGCTTCTGTTGTTTAAAAGCAATTTTAAAAGACAGGGGTTGTGGTTAAATGTAAATAAGGACGCTGGGTCTGAAGTCAACATCCACAATATCCAATTAGTGGATATATATATAATATCTATATATTTCTACATAGACATTTCCTCATTATGTTAATGGAACTCTAATCCGTTTGCAATTACTTTTCCCTCAAAATGAATTTGCCGTTGCAAATTAGTTGTGAATGTAATTTATAAGAGACGGCGCCAATGATGTTTGAACAAGTAACAAAATAAATGGATTATACAAAGAGAAAGAAAAGTGGATTGTGGTGTTGAAATTGAAAAAAACATTTTGGTTTGTGAACGCAGCTCGGCAGGAAAAACAAGAAATTCAACACAAGATAAATTGAATGAAACAACTGCAAGTGCATTAAATCATCCTGGTGTAGATGAAAACACGTAACCAGCAGAAAACAGATGTGACGGCCTCAATGGAGATATTTTACCCACAATGCCTTGCAGTGTCACAAGTAAAGACTGGAAGTAACCCTGAAGTGACTCGAGACTCATTTGGAAAGTTAATCAGAGAAACACAACAAAGATGTCAACGTGAAAAGTCAACAAGGTTCTAGACCTATTGGCGAATAAAACCAGAAACAGGTGTTTACGCAGCATCACTTCCTGCCTCCTACAGGCTCCTCCCCCTCGCCTGGATGTTCCAGACATTCTCCTGAACGAGTCGAACCCAAACAATCTCCTGCTGCTTCTTCACATGAGAAACACAAACTCCAGATGATGGACCGGACATTGTTCATTTGTTCACGTCAGTTGATGTTGATCCAATCCTGTGCACTTTGTCCCAGGAACCTCAGAAACGTTCCCAATTGTTTTGTTATTTGCTGCCAGTAGCTTCTGGGCTGCGGAGACCTCATATGCTCACACACACACACACACAGACACAGACACACACACACACACACACACACAAACACACGCACAGTAGTGAGAGCAGATGCCAGCCCTACAGGCTCTTCATTGGGTTGAGCGTGTTGTAAAGGTCACAACAAATTACAAGTGGTCAGCTGTCCGACTGCCGTCAGAGCAGTCGCACTGACTCTATCAGCAAAGAATTACACTGCTGACCTTTTTGTGTTTACGCGTGTGTGTGTGTGTGTGTTGTGAGTTTGTGCTTTTTTCATTTTGTTTGGTTTGTGTGTGAGCTTGTCCTCGGCCGTGAATGTATTTCTATGCTTGTGTGCGTTGACAGATCTACACATTTACAGTATGCATGTGTGTGTGTTTGTCTTTTCCTGCATGCATTCATGCTGTATTTGGTTATGTGTATGTGTTTGTGTCTGTGTGTGTTTGTGTGTTTGTGTCTGTTTCCCTCTCGTCTAACAGTGGCTGTACTTTTAGGTCATTGACATTCTGCCTGGGACTCACACTCGTGGCGACACTGAGATTATTACTGCTGCTGCCCTGTGTTATTTACTTCAATCTCTGAGTGTGTCTGTGTGTGTGTGTGTGTGTGTGTGTGTTTTTTTTAAGATGAGCAGCAGTACGTAAAGATTGGTTTATAGTTTTTATTATTTACGCCATTTTATGTTTATGTCACTGGTTAATGTGTTCTTGCCTCGCTGGATGTTTTGTGTGTTCACTTATGAGTGTGTTCTTCCACGAGTGTGCATATGGTGTGTCTGTGTGTAAATGATAGAGTCGGGCGGTGAAGTCCTCGTTTTGGTTTGAGTGTGTGGGTGTTTGAGCACTTTGCGTTTGCTTATCGCCATTGTAACATTCATTGGTGTGTACACAACACACACTTCAACCATCCACTGAACTCACAAACTCAGCATCGGTATAATCTGCTGCACACAGTCGAGCGTTAGCGGGACCGAAAACGAGACTTACTGAAAACGTGATTAATGTTAACGTGAAGTCAACTTTAGCTGTGTCATGTTTTTGTGTGTTTATGATTCTGTGTTGGATGGATTTATACGATGCAGAGTGGATCATGTTTATTCAGGTGTGTGTGTGTGTGTGTGCGTGTGCATGTGTGTTTGTGATTGAGAGCTGGAGCAGAGTAATCATCTAGGGTGTAATGATTATAGCTTCTCCCTCTCTCTCGGTTTTGCCATTTTAGGAGCCTAGTTCTCTCTCTCTCTCTCTCTCTGTCTCTATGTCTCTCTCTCTCTCTCTCTTTATATCCGTGCACTGCTCCCACTCCTCCCCCCCCCCGGCCAATGAAATGAATAATCCAGTCACCCAAGGCTGTCTATGAAATAGCAGAAAGTTATGTAGCACTTTACAAATGCCCGTCTCTCCCCTGGTTTAATCAGGACACTGCTGCAGAGTAATGTCCGAGTGGGAGGATCTGCCCTCATCATGAGTGTGTGTGGATGTGTGTTTGTGTGTGTGTGGGTGTGTTTAAAATATAAGAAAGGTGTGTATTTGTTTTGCAGCTACAGTTAAATTACCACGGACATTTTGTTGCCCTTGTTGTGTTGCTTGAATTTGTATTCAAACTGAAGTGTACGTGTGAGATAGAGAGAGAAATTGACAGAATGGGGGCAAAGCTGCTCTTCATCTGAGCTCCTATGGCATGCATACACACCCAGAGGCACAAACACACACAGCAGAGTCATGCTCATAATGTATATTACATGCTAAACCTGTGCACGTAATAACAGGGAGCGACATGAGCACACATAACCACAGTGTATATGCATGTGACAGATGGTGCAGACAGTGAGAATGAGAGGGAGGAGAGGAGGAGAGGAGGAGGAGCAGGAGGAGAGAGGGGGAAGCAGCAGATGGAGAGATGGAGGTGAAGAGGACGGAGGCAGGTCAGCTCTTCATGACACTCTGTGACAGTTTCATTACTGTTTTCCCAGGATGTCGAACTCCATGTTGATTCACAGAGGGTAGAGGGGGTGCAGACCAAAACCACCAGAGACTTATTATTAATATTAATATTATAAGTTTGTGTTTTCTGATTCAAAATTTTTTCTTAACATCTGTGTCATATGCAGACAGAAGGAATTATACCTCGGACACTCATTGTGTTGATGTATTTAATAAAAGGTTTCGGGCCCAATTCAGAGCCTTGAGGAACTCCACGTATAAACTGAAGTCTTTGATTAGATCTATTATAACGTGTCTAAATTCATTTGATTTGCTAAGTTGACTCTCGAGATGTGTTGCCATTAGACAAACTGTTTTCATTGGTGCTTTAATGGAACAGCACCTCAAATAACACCTCGACACGTTTGCCTCTCAGATTCCTCAGTGTCGTGCTCATCACTTCAGCAAAGCTCCTGAGTTTCCTCCATTTCACTTGTTGAAGAGAACAGCAACAACATATTTCACTAAAAGGTCAGGGGATCCTGCAAACATCCAGAGATATGAGCATGAGGCAAAAACAGATAATTACAGACAACGAGTGTTCCCAATTTCAAAAGAGGACAAATAACCACGGAGATCTGATCCGGGAAAGGATCAAGATTTCCTGGCACTCGCTCTGGTCTCTTTTCAGCAGCGTGTGGATCACATCTTGCCGCAGTGTGAATGTCCCAGGCAGCAGAGTTCATTTCTGGAGCTCCCTGCTGATGAGCGGACACGGTGCACAGTGAGGGAAACAAGTCAGTGTGGCTGAAAATCACATCTCGCTGCCACAGCAGTCGCACATTTGCACTCGTCTCTCTGCAGAGTGGAGGAAAATTACATGAAAAAGGAACTCCACAGGAACCAAGAGACAACAGCAGCACGAACCCCGTCTGTGAGGAAGATGACGAACACCTGCTTCAGCAGAACGCTGCGGTGACACCGTGGAGCTGGAAACAGTCGGTCTGATGAAGTGCTGCGACCAACGGGGAAAATATATGTTTCCTAATAATTATGGAAAACACTCTTCTCTGTAGGCAGGCTTCCATTATAACCACATACACAACACACAAATTCTCGGGCTCAACAATCTGCAGAAGGTGCGACATCCTCCAAACTTAACCCTCGACTAGAGTGAGGAGAAACCACAGAGAGAAAACAGAGGACAAAATCAAATATCCTGGATTAAATCACAGACATCTTGAGTCTGTGATCAGGTGACAAGGGGCTAGAGCCACGGTAACACCTGACCAATCAGAAGTCAGTCTCAGCTGTCAATCATTATGTGTCACCCCAAATACAGAGCATCATATTAGAACCAAACTTATCAGAAACTTTAACACTTGGTCGTACAAATCTAAAAATGACAGAAACCATCTTCACCATATAACATGTATTAGACTTTTCTTGTTTAGTTCATGTCCCATCTGCTGGGTTTATCAGCTATACTGCAACCAGCCACCAGGGGGAGTGGGGGGCTATCAAGGTGCTTTGGCTTCACTTTTGGAAACTGTCATGTCGTCCATATTTATATATAGTATATGGTCTCTTGGTCGAACCTACTGGCTGAGTTTTCTCTTCCCACCATTCAAAGACATGAAGACTGGGACGTCAGGTTCATTGAAACAAAAAGTGATAGCTCCCGTTAGCATGTGACTGTTCTGCATAAAACAAGCCAGAGCAACAAGATGCCGGTGGGGGCCGACGGGCGGGGGTGCAGCTCTCTATCGTGTTTCTCCTCACGTGCACATCCTCTCCTCCAGGATCCTGCTGGGTGATGGAGGCATTTATCCACCCTGCAGGACATCGTTAGTATGGGAGGCCAGGGAGCGAATGGGAGGCCTCACCTCGGCAGCGCTAAAGCCTCAATTACTATTCGTTTCATCTCCTCCTCTCCTCTCCTCCTCTCCTCTTCTCCTCCTTTCTCATTTCAACCACCTTCTTTCATCCGCCTTTCCCTCAACCGGCTCAGAGTTCGTCACCTTCACTCCTCTTTCAACTCCTCTCATCCCTTCACCTCCTCTCTCCCTCTGTTTCACCTCTCCTCTTCTTTTCAATCCGGACAGAGAGAGTCGTGTGCTGCAGCGACTCCAGAAGTACACACCCAAACTTCAGATGTGCGATTTCTGCCCCACAACTCCAACTCTAACCTGGTCCATTCACACAAACACACACACTTAGCAGATCAGCAGACTGCTGCACACCAGCACACAGGACCTCGGGGCCTCGCTGCTCAGGAGCTAAACTGAACACAGCCTCGAATTTCATCTATTGTTAACTAGTCAGCAGGCAGGACCACAGGGAGACAGAAATCCTCTCTTCACCTGCCCCACCTCTCTGCCGCGTACCAGTCCTCCCTCCATCCTCCCTCCGTCTCTCTCCCTTGACTTATACCACACACACACACGCACACACACACATACACACACACACCTCCCACTCAAATTCTTCCCCTCTTTTGTAGCCATTGAACACTTTGGACAATCCAGGTACTAATCTACTGCATTTTTCTTCTGGCCTTTAAACCAGGATCACACAAGCAAAGAAACCCACACAAACACACACACACACACAACCACCGAGACACACAATGAAATACTGTACATGCACCATTGAGCTCACCCCCCATATTTGTGACGCCTGTGAAAACACACACAGAAGCTCTTTGTGCGACGGCCTTGGACTTTCACGCTGAATCGAGAGAAAGCAACAAGCTTAGAAAGCTTCCTCCATCAATGTCTGCTCTTGGTCTATATACTGATTTCTATACTCTGAAAAATGGATTTAGGATTCTCTTGTTTTCTTTTGCCTCACGTTATTTCTCCTGCCAAGAAGAATTATAGCGCAGCAGATTGTGTCTTGGAAGAAAAACAGTTTTTTTTCAGGCAGAACGGGGAAGACAAATAATTCATGCAAATGTTCCAATCAACAGTTCATGTGCGACACACACACACACACACACACACACAACACGACCATCTGCCGGCCACAAAGCTCTCACTGAATTTAAATTCAGAAAACGCTGCACGATGGAAAGCGGCCGTTTGCACTTAACTGCTGAAAACAATCCCAGCGCTGCCGAGGTGGAACTCACGATGTCAGACATAAACATGAAAAACATCTGCTGACGATTTATTTTATTTGTTTATTAGATCGTTTTATTGGAAAGTGACAAATGTGATAAGAGCTGGAAGAATGAATGACCGGATGAAACATGTAAAGTTATATTCAAACAAAAACCCTTTGGTTAATCTGGTTGTTTCTTTTGTTGCTTCTGTGATGAACAACTTGAGGGAATTTGTCCATATTTGATTCTAATATTCAGTTATACATAAGAAATTCTAGGTCAAATTTCACTGTTCAAATGTAACGGTTGGTTAGTTAATTGGTTAATTGGTTGTTTTAGTTTGTGTGGTTTGTTTTTTGTTTGTTGGCTTCGACAAGGCTAAAGTCGTTCTGAGAGTAAACGTCTCAAACCTTGTTCCACTAGAGAAGATTCATTAAATCTTTTCTCTTTCATGAAGTAAAGACCACATTTCCCTTCAGGCCTGAAGCATCAGATCACACACAGAGTTTCTCACCTCGGCCTGAGGTCTCTTTAAAGAGACGAGAAGAACCAGAGATCTGCTCTGGATGAGAACATCCTGATGTGATGAGCTGTGTGAAGGTCACAACTCAGACAACAACTGGAAGTGGATTCTAAACACAAAAGCAGCCGAACAATAGAAACAAAAGAAGCAGTAGCTGTGTGTGTGTGTGGACTGTTGTGTTTAGTGATTATACAAATATTGTTGTTGTGATTATTTATTGATGCTGAATTGCTACAAGCGGCAGATTTAAGAAACAGGAGCGGATTTGAATCATCTCTGCTCATGAATCAAACATTTTGCCACCAGGAAAACAAAACTGCCTGTTTTGAGATGTTGTCGACATGATGCTAAGTATGACAGATGGTTGTGTTTGTGTGGTTGTTACGCCCCGCGTTTGTGTGTGTCTGTGTGCAGACGTGTGTGGAGGGTATAGAATGTGGCTCACCTGAGGCGCTGCACGGTCCCGTGGGCGAGCGCTGAAAGGGAAACATCAACCCGGAGGAAACGGGGAGACTCACAATCACACGTGATGTTTGTGTGCGAGACTTTCACTTGTGGTTTGAGTTTTGTTTTCGTCGCCCTCCATGTTTCCTGCAGCGGCGACTGGCAGCGTCACCTGCTTGGAATGCAGCTGCTACCTGTGAAGCCTGAGGTCCCCATCTGTTCCTGTGTGTGTGTGTGTGTGTGTGTGTGTGTGTGTGTTTTGTGGGTCAGCACCAGCTGCAGAAGAAACGGTGTGTCTTTGCTTCATTCTGGATTCAAGAAGTGTGTTGCCGTGCTTCACGCACACATGTGCAGATATGACGTTGTGTTTTTTTTCATTGAGTCTCAAACACAAACAGTTTTCAGTGCATTTCAAAGTTTCATTCATTTTCAAAGGTTTGTTTTCTTTGTCTGTGATTCTCTGCTTTGCATGTATCCTCCTGTTCTTCCTGTGCTGTGTGTGTGTGTCTGTGTGTCTGTGTGTGTCTGTGTGTGTGTGTGTGTGTGTGTCTGTGTGTGTGTCATGTTGTGTTATCATGCCTGGTGCCTGCAGAGACCACAGGTAGAGACAGTTTGACAGGAGTTTCAGAAAACATCCAACTCTCTGGAGCTTGTCAAGGCTGCGTCTCCAACATGAGTTTGGGTGAATACTTAGCCGATACGTGCTGGTTCTGGTTCTTCTATAGAGCTGTGTGTTTGTGTGTCTATGTGTGTGTCTGTGTGTGTGTGTGTGTGTGTGTGTGTCTGTGTGCGTGTGTGTTGCATGTGTCTCACACGGGTTGAGAGTTGTGATTACTGCCTATAGAAGCTGGCAGTTTGAACAGCTTTCACCCTAAGGGTGGTGCTGTGTGCCCACACACCTGCACACTAACCTACACACACTACACACAAACACACACACTCACACAGGGAGAGAGCTGCCTGAACAACTTCATGCAAACATGAGTGAGGATGTAAATGTCACAGGAATGAAGTGAAGAGAGAAACAGCTGAGCCCAGAGTGATGCACCAGCCGGTTTCTATGTTACCACTTCACTCTCTAACTTTACGACTGTATTCTTGTAATATTAACAGTTTATTCTCATAATATTTGAACTTTATTCTCAGCTACAACTTCTCAAAACATTTTTCGATGTCGTTGATCTGTAAATCATCAAAACATTTACCTTTCTATTTTTGCATTACCTTTTCTTTAATTCTCCATCTTCTCTGTTCACACACACACACACACACACACACACACACACACACACACACACAAACACACACATTCTCATGTACACACAGCCACACACACCTTCCTCGACACCTTCTGTCAGCAGCCTGACAAGGTGACCAGAGTCAGCATACATTAAACACATTAGTACATAGACACCACAACCCTTTATTATGATAATGAGCTGTCTGATTAGCATGTACAGCATCGAGAGTGTGTGTGTGTGTGTGTGTGTGTCTGGGTGTGTGTGTGTGTGTGTGTGCATGTGTGTGTCCTTCAGTGTCAGCTGAAACCCTCGTCTCTAATCCAGACCTGCTGGTTTTTAATATAAGATGTATATCACCTGTGTCTGCTCCTGCTGAGATGCTGCATGTTGTGATTTTATTATCCAGACCTGATGTTTGGTTCACAGACGTGTAAACACCGGTCGATGCTCACTTCCGATTCGTCACGGTGCCGGGTCGGGCCGGTAGAGACCCCCCCCCACACCCCCACACCCCCACACCTCCACACCCCCAGGCTTCTGATCTCCAGCCTCCACGCTGCATCGGGCTGAACACTGAGACTCCACACGTCAAATTATCTCTGAGATCTCAGTATAATTATGGTAAACAAAAGATCCCTGTGGAGAGAGGTGCTCTCCTCCATCTCACAGACCTGGAATGATCCTCGTGTTTCTCTGTGTCAATGCCAGATTCTCCCCGGCAGCCGTTAACCAGTGGATTCACTGCGTTGGGAAACCAGTCAATGAGGCGATGGTCTCGTTCGTGTGAATCCTGAAATCACTAACGTCTCCATGATGGCAGCCATGATTAGTTGATGTTAAACTGCAGCACTTAGCCCCAGAGGTGTCACTCATCTGATCTCAGATGTGACGGACATCACAGAAGAGTCAGATTAACATGTTCATCTATTATGAATGGTGGAAACATAGCAGACGTTATCGCTGTTGGATCAGACGCGTGTGATGTTAACAAGCTTTCAAAGACAGATCTGTGATCACAGCTTCTTTCAAATTGTTCTGATGATATTCATGTTTGTTCTGTAGAATGTTGACCTGATGCAATTTCTGATGCTTCGACTGTGAAGCTGCACGAAAGCAGTAAATCTCGATTCACACGTCGAAGCTTTAAAACAACTTTCTGACCTGAAAACAGCAGCTTCTCTCTTTGTGTAGCTCTCTTTGTGTGTTGTGACATTAACAGTTGGTTGATTAGGTCTCAGCTTCTACGCTCCACAGTTCTGTATCTTCTGCAGCCCGGCAGGACGGGAACACGCAGAACTTCAAGTTCTCCAGCGAAGTCGATAATGTTTGAATTTCTGTTTTAATTTTAAACAAATGTGCCTCCAAGTCCAAACAGATTTATTCATCTCCGTTTCTATAAACAGTTTCCGAATTGTTTTGACACAGATTCATTCATTTGTTGCTTCGAGAAACAGTTTTTATTATTTACTTTTATTGAACTGTCAAAACAAAACAAAGATTTACATCTGAATCCGGATTTATTTTGCTTTCCAGCTCTTTGTCCACTCTGACTTCATCAACATTTGTTGTGTGGTAGACAGCCTGCAGGGAGCTGGTGTGTGGGTTTGTGTGTGGGGGTTTGTGCATTTGTACGTGTGTGTGTGTGTGTGATAGTGTGTGTGTTGTGTATATTTCAGAGAAGATGCCTCCCTTCATGGTAGGTTAGCCAACATTACAATTATAGTCCATATCATTACCCCCCATTAACATCATGCAGATGTCGAAAGCACACGCACACACTCACAGACACACTCACAGACACACACACACACACACAGTGGGCTCATCAAATCCCTCATTAACAACTTCAGATCCGTGCACGTGGTCAAACAACATGAAACAGGCTGGGATCTGTGTTTAGACAGATACCAGAGCTTTACTTCCCCAAATCCTCCCTGATGCTTTTTTATAGCTGCATCAGTACCTGCACACAGTGTGTTATTTGTGTGTCTGTGTGTGTGTTGTCTGATTGTCTGAATACATCTAAATGGTGTCAGTGCCCCCCCCTCTCCCCTGCTCCTCTGAGTGTTTGTCTTCTGAAGTTGAGGAGCTAATTACTGCCGGCCTCCTGCTACATGAGATGGGAGCTGCCTGGGCGGGGCCGGGGGGGCCGGGGGGGGCCGGACCTGAGGCGCCTCTGTGTGATGTTCCCGAGTAGAAGGAGTTCCTCGGGGGTGTTGGATGCTTTGCAGGGATTTTGGCGGTGCACGTTGGGGCGTCCAGCTTCTCATTTGTCTCTCGGTTCCTCTCGTACTGTGATGAGCTCCGAGCCGCAGGTTGTGCACAGTGTGCTGCGGAGCTCGGGTTCTGATTTGATTTGCAGTGTTCACTTTGTGTTGCTTCACATCACGTCTCTGAATTCATTAGCACCTGCAGTGAAAGGAACCGAACCTCCTGAGCGGTAACAGACTCCGGCTTCCTGTTCTCACACCTTCGGTTTCCTCTGAGGCCGCGGAGGTTGTGTGTGTTATCAACACAACACGATGTTCGAACCTCAGGAGCAGTGAGACTCTTCCTCTCGGTGTTTCCGGGATGTGGTTTCCTCTGTTAAAGACCAATATGATAATTACAGCAGGTGGATCAGTTTCAGTTTATAAAGGAGCAACTTGTCGTCTTTTCTATTCAGTTCCACTAATCTCTGTTTGTGTGTGTGTCACATGTCACGAGAACTGTTCCTCTTATCAGCTTCACACCTGGTGTGTGGTTTGTTTCAGGTCACAGGGAAGTGCTGTGTTGAGTTTGTTGTGATTTAAACACAAAATACGTTCAATATTAATACATTTAGAATCTAATGGCAGCTTCTCTCAGTCTGTGGATTAAATCTGTGGACGGAGTTGAACTCACACATGTTCCTCCAGATCCTCACGTGAACTTCAGCCGCGGTCGACACCTGGAAGCTCAAAGCCGATCAAATCTGTCCTGTGGGATCAGTCTGATGATTGGATTATGTTTATTTGTTTATTTCACCGTATCGGACCGAGACCTTCACCGGTGTCGCTGAGCTTTCAGAGAGTCAAGGAAGTTGTCTGCGAAATAAAAGCCCGATAGTTGTTTTGTTTTCTTAAATCATTGAGCTTTAATGTGATGGAATGTTCTCTGAAGTCTGGAGCATCAACACAGGTTCATCTGAAACATTCTGGTTCTTTAAAACACTTTGTACCTTCACTCAGTTCCACGGTGGGATGCTTCTGATCTGAGGTCTGTGTCGGCTCCTGCCTCCGGACTGATTACAGTTTTCCTTGTAACGTGCTTTGAGCATGACTAACGGACTGCGTCTGTTTCCCCTCACTGCGCCTGTGTGTGTGTCTGTGTGTGTAGTCGTTGTGTATGCACTAGCATGCTGTGGCTGTGTGGTGTGTGTGTGTGCAGCGTGCTCAGCTCCGACGTGCTGATTTTCATTCAGTTCTAATAAAGCCTGTTGCTCGCTCTCGTTTACAGACATTAGCGAGCTGCACTCCCGGTTCTCAGTGAGCGTCGTGCAGAGAGAGACACGGAGTCGTAGATATATAAAGAAATAAAAAGTCTGAGGTGGAGGAATTCAGATATTACTGAGCCGCTGGTGCTCGTGCTCCCTGCATGATAAATAGATACTTAGAGAGAGAAACTAATAGACTGAGAAGCAGAGAGGAGAGAGAGAGAGGAGAGAGAACAAGGGCCAGATGGAGAACAGATGTAAATATATAACATTCTGTGTTATTGTCCTCACTTGAGAAACAGCGGCGCTGCACAGACACCAATATTCTGCTATTACCACGATTAATAGTCTGAATAAAACGCCGCCCGCGTAAACAGCGTTTTGGTTTTCATGAGCAAAGTCATGCTCGGAATAAACAATAATCCAATTCAGACACGTGGAGTCTGGATCTCCAGAAGTAAGACACACAGAACTACAGGCGTGTGATATCTATGAACACGGGACGTTTGATACAGGTGTCTATGCAATCAGGACGTCAAGCAGCCAATCAGGGAGCTGCACCTTTATTCTATTCATAATTGATTCCTCGATGATACCACATGTGATGTTTCAAAAGTAAAAGCTGAACATGGATTTTAATGAACCGAGCTGCGGATCGTGACCCAGAAGAGAAAATGATTTACCTCAGTTTCACAGTAAATCTCCACAGATCCACATGGATGTGTCGAGCTTCATTAAGCTCTCATGATTTAATCACGCACCCCACAAACATAAATAACCGTGTTTACATCCCTTCATTTTAATTGCTTTAATAAATCATCAGCCCGGGAACAAACAGGAGCTGAAGAGTCGTAACTTCTGCGTCTTCCTGTGATTCCTCCTCAGCTGCTGCAGGATTCAGGTTCACACACACGAGGCAGCAGAGAGCTCTTTTATGTTTTATATTAAATGCACAGCTGAGTCAGTGATGTGTCCTTTACGTGAAGCCTCCTCCAAATCATCACAGATTAAGAGAAAATGTCAGGTACCACTGCACCGGGATCAAACTAATCTCCTCCTCTGCACAAAGCCACACTTTGACTCGTTTGTGTGTTCTGTCTCGCTGCAGATCCTCGATTCCTCGTCTCCAGCTTTTCATTCCTCAACGTAATTAACGAGTAGAGTTATTCCCCGTGTGGAGGAAACGTTCCGTGACCAGACGTCTTTAATACGTCCTAACGTGATCATTACATGGTCATCGATTGGGAAAATGGAGCGTTTTTAATCTCAATTATACAAAAGTTTGTTTTGCGGAGTCCTCTTCGTGTTTGAGTTTATTATTTTCATTCCCTCTGGATCCCACCATCCGTTAAATGTATTTTTCGCTCTGAGTTGTTCATTAGTGCTTCCACACATCACTCCTCAGAAACGTGTTGATTAGACGGGGAATGGGCTGGTGCTCCGGTGTGGATAGGTCTGTCTGTGAGGTGTGTGTGTGTGTGTGTGTGTCGGTGAGGTGTGTGTTTGTGTGTCTGTTAGGTGTGTGTGCACGAGTGACAGTAGAAAAACGTTAAGTCAATTCCATGTTCTTCCCTAGAGAATCTGTGTAATTAGTCTTTGTTAGGTTTCTTATTTACAGACTGTTTGATTTCGGGCGCTCGCCTCACAGCAAGAAGCTCCAGGGTTCGAACCCCCGGACCATGAGGTGTTTACATGTTCTCCACGTGTGTGTCTGTGTGTGTTTTTGCTGTTCTCTGGGGACAGTCCACACACAGGCAGTGTAGGTTAATTGGCGACTTTGACCCAGAGGTTGGTTGTTGTGTCTGTTATTGACAGTGAATAAAGATGGACGACGTGTCAGCTCCTCGGAGGTGAAGCTGAGGCCTCCTCCTCCTCCTCCTCCTCCTCCTCCTCTTCCTCCTCTTCCTCCTCCTCCTCCTCCTCCTCCTCCTCCTCCTCCTCCTCCTCCTCCTCCTCCTCCTCCTCTTCCTCCTCCTCCTCCTCCTCCTCGTTAATTTAAGTTTAATGATGAGTTTAAGTTTGAATTAGTTATTTGATGCAGTTATAAAAACGACTGAACCGTCGTGAACGAGATGAAGACGCTCCGTCCGTCTCTACGTGTCTGTTGCACTGCAGTGAGGTGCACTGTTGTGTCTTTTGCACTACTTGTGTTTGTAATGTTATATAAAGACAACATCAGGAGGTGATTTGACTTCATCAGATCAGCCCACACACTCCGCTCAGCGTCTCAAGGCCTCAAGGACAAAAACACTGTGGAGACAACAATGTGTTTTTATTTTATTTGTTTGTTTGTGAATATGATAACACAAAAACTACAGGTTTCCATGAGATTGTGTGTAGTGTTTCCTCAGGTTCCAGCTGTTGTGTGTGAAACATTTTGAATTGATTTGTACGAAGTGGAGAGAAACAGCTCAGTGGAAACCAGGCCTGCTGCTGATCGTGACCTCTGACCTTTCAGACGGGTTCCTGTGTTTGTCTGTTAAATCGGGAGCTGAGGCAGAAGGAGGAATCCCTGCAGGAGGAGTGAATAACATCCCTCACATTAACCTGCTCCTCCACACAATGAAGCTGTTAGTATTCAGCAGCTGGAAACACTTACTGCAGAGGGAACATTGTTTTACACAGTTGACGACGGCGTTGTGTAATTTTCAGGATCCTCCTGCTCAGACGGGCTCTCACTCGACTCCACTTTTAAAAGCAGCTTTTGGAAATGGAAGAAAAGAAACAAAATGGCTGGTGAGCTGGTCTCTTACTGGTTTATAGTTTCCCCTTTGTTTCAATCTCCGATCACGGACCCTGATCTCACTGGCTCTTCCTCAGCAGCGTCTTCAGCCTCAGTATTGATTCTGGATTTGCATCTTGTGTGTAAGAGCAGCAGCGTTGTGTGCTCGCAGGCGGAGAGAACACACAATTCACTGAAATCCATTTCCTCTGTGTTCATGTCGCGGCTCTCGGCTCGTTCCCTGGTCGAGTCTGATGGCTTTCGTTTTATGGGAGATGAAAGATGAAACACACAGACACACACAGACACACACATACATAAATCATGTCAATTTATCCTGAAGTATTTGTATAAACACGACTTTGAATCTTTATAAAGAGAAAACAGAGTAAATATGGCTCCAGCTGTGTGTGTGCGTATTGTAAATCTATGTCTGTGGGGGGTGTGGGGATGATGATATTCTTAGAAAGTGAGGATTTTATGATTCATCCTGACATTTATAGATAATTTAGACCTGGTTTTCAGCTGAAGGTGGAATTTAGTGTAAAGAAAGGTCTGGGAAAAGAGATCTGTTTGTGATGGTGGACAGTCAGTGGAGTGAGATCATTCTCTGCTGGGTCATCTGTGGAACTGGTTCAGGGATATAGAAAAGTGAATCGGACGTAGATAATATCAAATCTTCTTAACCAATGTTTCAAAACAGAACATATTCAAACAGGAAAAGATGATTTTACATTCAGCTGTGTCGATCATCACATCCAGATCTTTATCCACATCTTCACCGATCCGCCTCCTTTTAATCAGATCTGTTCCATAACTTAATGAGTACCCCTGCCCCCCCCCGTCAATAAGTTTCAATATGGTCGGTTCAGTAGTTTTTGTTTCATCCTGCAGACAAACAAACAAACAGCTGTTAAAACTCTAACCTCGACGAAGGTAACGATCTCGTTTGTCAGCTCTGATCTGATTAGACTGTTTATCTATGTTGACTGTGTCTCTCTCTCCTCATGGTCACCATGTCTTCCTCTTGTGTCTCTTGACCTTCCTCTTCCTCTTCGTCCTCTTCCTCCCCCCCCCCATTTTCCCTCTGCACACCTCTCTCCTCATATTAGATGGTCTTCAGTCGCATCCTCGGGGGTCTTTGCCTTCTCCGCTGCCCTCATCCCTCTCTGCTGAATGTGTGTGTCTGTCTGTGTGTGTCTGTGCGTGTCTTTCTATGTGTGTGTGTGTGTGTGTGTGTGTGTGTGTGTGTGCCCGCTGTGTATTCCCTCCATCCCAGGGCTTTGGGCTGTTAACTCTGCAAACACTATCACTCATCACAGTACACAACAAGAGCTTAAGAGCTCTCAGGGAGGAGTTCATTTCCCTCTGCTCCTCTCTTCTTTCTCTCTTTTCCTTCTTCTCTAACTCACTTGTTTTGTATCTCTTCTCAACTCCCCCTCCCTTCTTTTAACTTTACTTTCTTTCAACTTTTGAGGAGAGTCGGCTTTTCTCTTCCTCCTCCTTGTCTCTCGATCCCTCTTTGTTAATCTCCGTCTACTTTTCTTTCTTCCCCTCCGAGTGTTTTTTCGTTTAAGACAGATTTCTGCTGACGTGCACATTTCCAGACGAGACACAAATTAAGAACCACTTCTCCCTGAAACCCTTTCAGGAGCATTAGCAGAATTCATGTTGTTATCCTTCCTTAATGTTCGGCTGATGTCGGCCATTGTTCGTGCTTTTATCAAACGAGGGGAAAAAAAGATATGCACTTGGTAATAAAAGTAGAAATAGTCATAAAATCCCATCAGGTGCAGCGAGTGGATGATTCTGAGAAATAGTGACGGACAGAAAACAGGAAAACGATGAATCATCAATTTATCTGAATCACGTGTAGCAGTCATCAGGTAATAGAGGACGGAGAGAACACAGGAGGAGGAGGAGGAGGAGGTAGAGAGGAGGGATTAGAAATAAAAAGAAGGGAGGGAAGGAGGAGGAGGAGGGATGAAAGGAGGAAAATGAGGTCAGGAGGAATGAGAGAGAAGGAAAGAGAGTTGAGAGGAGAAGTCTTTAACAGAGCTGCGAGGTGATGGATGAGTTTGCAGCAAGTTTACAAAATGAGAAAACGGTTGTTTGTTCTGAAACTAGAAGAAGAAAACTCAGCTGTTAGCCCTCTGGAGTGTGTGTGTGTGTGCCTGTGTGTGAGTGTGTGTGTGTGTCTGTGTGTGGTTGTGTGGGTGTGGGTGTGTGTGTGTGTGTGTGTGTGAGTGAGTGTGAAGGAATGATATTGTCTGAGGTCAAAAAGTTCATTGCTAGCTGCTGGGGCTGAAACACATCACTTTGAGGCATACACAACACCTAACACACACACACACACACACACACACACACACACACGTACACACACACATGACTGTGTTGTTACAAATACCTTCATACCTGCCGTGTACCTACAATGTGAAGAATCTAAAACCTGCAGTGAAACACACAGTGAGAGTGAACTTTGACTAAATGCAGATGGCAACACTACCCTACACACAAACACACACATGAACACACACACGCACACACACGCACAGTTTGTGCAGCTTTCCTTTTTCAAATTTTGTGTTGACTTTCATTCATCGTGAACCACCTTACCAGGAGGTGAGAGGTTTAGAGCAGGTTGTGTGTCTCCTTGTTAAAGCTCAAAACTGGAGTACAATGGTGTGTATGTGTGTGTGTATGTGCGTGGGTAGGTGTGTGTGTGAGAATGTGTGTTGCACGTTGAGTCTGTGTCCGTGCACACTTTGTTTCAGGCACTTTTCTTATTTATGTTTATCTCCGTGGCCTTTGTGTGAATTTGTGTGTATGTGAATCTGTGCATGATATTATGATGTGTACTATTTTTGGATTGTGTGAGTTTGTTCACCTTGTTGTTGTTCAGCCACATGAATTTGTTTTGTGTGTTCGTGTAAGAGTGTGTGTGTAGTTCAGGAGTTAGGGGACAGATGACCGATTGGGTTCCAAGGACACGAGGGCCATGGGGGCCTTGGGCTGTGTGTGTGTGTATGAGTGCATGTCTGTGTGTGTTTGGTTTAATGTGTGTGTATGTGAGTGAGTGTGTGTGATTGTGTGTGTTTGTGTGTGTGAGTGATTTGGTGTGGCACTGGATGGCAGGCAGCATACGGTTCCCCGCGAGCAGAGAGGAGTTTCACGGGGAGTGGAGCAAACACACACACACACACACTTCCTGAAACACTCACACAGAGAAAAGACACAAACAAACACACACAAGCAGACAGAGGTGTGAAACATCAGTCAGATTCTTTTCAAAAGGAAAGATGAAAAACCCCACTGTACTACACACTGGACTCACACAAACACACAACTAACACACCTCTGGAAAACAAACAACTCTCTCTCTCTCTCTTTCACACAAACACACACACACACACATTCAACACACAGCAACAAACGTCAAGAAAACATATCGATTATTTAATGCATCTTTCTCCTCGGGCCACAATCCAGACCATAATAAGAGGAAGTCATTCATTTACTCAGAAAGAGATTTATAAAAGTTAAAAGTTATCAAACACAATCTTCTTCTTTTAAAAACAGCTCCGGGTCCCAGACTCTGTTTCCTGTTGTGTAGCACTTTGTGTTAAAGTGGCTCTATTAGGGTTGTTAAGTTATTAGGCGAATCGACAACGTGACGCTGTCAACGGACCAATCAGAGTCGAGTATCGGAGGTGATGTCAACAGGAAGTACACAAGTCAAACTCACCATGTAAACAACAAGTTGTGTCCTCAACTCTAAATATGAACACACATCCGCCTCAGATCTTATTTGTTTTCTCTAATCTCTCCATCTGTTCTCTCGTCTTTTCATCTTGTCTGCGTTTAGCATCATCACACACACACACAGCCACAGGCTCTGAATCATTAGAACCAACAGAATGATGCAAAAGATAGAAACTGTAAAGATCTATATAATTACATTGTTCAAGCAGATTCAAGTCTTTTTAATCATCCTGCGCTTTAATATTTACTAACGGCAGCGGGACGTTGGTTCACTAGTTTGTGTGTTTGTGTGTTTGTGTGTTTGTGTGTTTGTGTGTTTGCGTGAGGGCGAGTGGTTTTTATCGTATTGAGCTTCTGACGTCACAGAGGGACCGCTGCTGTTTCCGTGACGACATCTTTACCTCAGCAGTTTGAGAACTAGCCTCGACGGGGGGGGTGTGTCTGTCGCTCTCCATCGTTCATCCCTCGCTCACACAAACACACACACACACACACACAGACAGACACACACACACACGCTCTGTAGATGCCATCAGTGTAATACCAAGTCCCCGGACACTTTAAATGCAACGGAGCATCTAAAAGGGGGAAGAGATTAGTGTGTGTGTCTCTGTGTGTATGTGTGTAATTGCGTATCTGCTGCATTCTTTCCTGGTTATTGTGCGTGCGTGTTTTGTTCTCTTAATGTTCAGCCTCTGCATTAATGAGTGTATTTTAAAAAGCTTTTAGATCAGCAGCTTCGTGTTTATGCAGTCTAATGTGTGTGTGAGTGTGTGTGATTGTGAGGGAGTGTGTTGCCACCTGTCTGTGTGTTTGACCCTCCACCCTCTCCTGTGTGTTAGTGCCCCCCCACCCCCCACTTGACCTGTGCTTCTCCCATGATGCCTCTGTGCTCTCTCCTGCACCCTGAGCTCATTTCTTAAACACGGTTACCTGGTAACAGACAGCTGCTGTTGCCATGGCGCTGGCCCGGGCACCTAGGTGTCCACATGGCTGTGTGAATGACAGATGATAGGTTGCTGTTGATTGGCTCTCGCTCTCTCACAGACACACACACACACACACACACACACAGAGTCACATCTTCATACTCAGGGGCCTGATGATTGGCTGTCAGCAGAACGTGACCCCGATTTGGGCCTGTGGGACCTGAAGTTTTTTTCATGAAGTGTGTTTGAAGTGACATGTGGTGTGTGTGTGTGTGTGTCTGTGTGTGTGTAGGGGTGAATGAGCTACAGCGGTGAAGTAGGTTGAATATTAAATTGCTCCCATGGCCCCAGACCCGGGCAAAATAGCTCTTGAATATATTCCAGATGAAATGACCCGGGGAGCTCGTCTAACCGATCTCTGCTCGGCTGTCGAGGCCACACCAACTTCTCTGGTGAGTCTGAAATTGAGCTCAGCCCGAGTCCTTCGAAATATTACAACCCCGACTTCTGCAGACTCCCACTTCGATGCAGGTATTACTCCGACAGCTTAACCTCTGAACTCTGCAGAAAAATCTACAATCGAGGAAAATGAGTCTCTCTCCTGCGTGGATAGAAATCGAGAAGCGAATGAGCGGCTGACATGAAATGCAAAGTAATAATCTGCAGCTCTGATGTCACAGCTGCCAGTCGCTCCGTCCTCATTGGACGACGGCCTCTCCGATCCGCTGTGGTCAGGATCAGGACTCATACTGGTTTCCCACCTGCTGGCAGAGAATGTGCAGTTGGTTTATCTTGGTTTTTCTCGGAGTCGGAACACAGAGGAGTTAAGAATACAAATCTAAATGCAAAGTGGTTTTCATAAACTCTCTGTGATCGATACCTGAAGGAATCATCTGAGATGAACAAAGGGAGAAGAAGAGATTCCTCCTGCAATCGATGAGACTTATTGTCAGATATGAATAAAATTACCTTTCACTTCAGAACTCTCACAGATTATAGACGTAATAAAACTAAGATTCAGAAATAATGAGAATAAGGTGCTTTGGGCAAAATGTGATTTTCTTTCATATGTTTAATGTTTCAGAAACAAAACTGGACATGTTTCGTTAATGAGGTTGTTTGAAAGGGCTATTTTCTCTTGTTCGATATAATGTAAAATTAGTGTAGAGTTACATTTCAGAAGTAGAGCAGCGTTTCTCCACGACAGGTCCTGGTGCTCTGGTGCACTTTAATGAGGAATCACTGGAAACAGAAAACACCTGAGCTCCAGTTCATTGAGAGGTTTGGTTCTGAACCTCTCAATGTGTGCACATTGTGTTTGTGACGGTGGTGGAGGTTTGTACTTTATTCACCAGGAGATATCTGTATTCACACGATGTGATGTGAGGCCCCTCAAGTCCCTTCTGCCTTGCATCGCTCCTGGAGATAAGATCTAGAGTAACGACCTTCATCATTACAGTGGAACGTGCGTCTGAGAGGAACTTATACCACAATACATTTGCATTTAATTGAATCACCAGTGGCTAATTGACATCCTGCCAACCCCCACGTGATGGAGCTGCACAGGAGGAACATCACTCAGTCTCTGGGGCTATCGGCCGAGTGTAATTAAGATGCTGTGTGTGTAGTAATGTGAGCACAGAGAGCAGAGGGGCGAGAGGGAGCCCCGGCTAATTGTCACCTCCAGGGGGGGGGCGTCTTCGCTGGTTTGTTTGTCCCTGACATTCTGCTGTAGATGCTTCAGGACTTTCCCCGAGTGGAGAAACGATCCCCCTGTGCTGTCGCTGTGAACGGTGGATTCTCCTCTTCAGGCCGAGCACGTCCTCGGCTCCTGGTCGCTCTGGAGGAGCTTTGATGCAGCTTCCTTTGCTCCGGGTGATTTGACGAGGGGTCGGTGACGGCTCTTTAAAGAGGGGACGGCTCCAAATGTCACCTCCAGTGTGTCGGCACAAAGAGGAGGAAGAGAGGAGATGAATTCCTCTCTCTCTCTCTCTCTCATCCTCTTCTTCTCATTTTGTTGCTTTTTTTCTTATTTGTGCTCTCTACCTCTATTTCTTCCCCGGTCTCTCTCTCTCTCTCTCTCCCTCCCTCCCTCCCTCTGTCGCTCTATGACCTAGTTTGATCCTGAACGGTTCGGGGGCTGTCTGTCTCTGAGATAAACTCATTTGCTCTGGATCATTTAGAGAGCGTCGCCACTTCTCTCTCTCTCTCTCTCTCCCCCCCGCCACCACTCTACCCTTGATGTTATTTGGGGAAGCGAGCAACAGAATGTGTCTCCATGTGTGTGTTTGTGTGTGTGTTTGTGTTCTTTAATCTGTTAAGTGGGTAGAGACATATGGGGGAGCGAGGACGGAGGGAGGCTCGCACACAGAGCTGTCAGAGAGTGAGAGGGGATCTCTGGCTTCAGATGAGACTGTGAAGTGTCGCACATCCACAGATATCTGTCGCACAAACCCAGGCAGCAGTGATAGGCAGATTTATTCAAAAAGGTCACACTGCACTTAAGCTGGTGTGTGCGAGTTGCACTGAGCAATGGGATTTTAAAGATCCTATCAGAGCCGCTCCCCCGGTGACACACTGAAACGGTTCCGTCCTGTAACTGGAGGATCATCAGGCCGAGCGCACAGTGACGTGGAGACGCCTCCAAATCAGTTGTGAGTCCTCCACTGTCCAACTCGCTCGCTCGCCAAACAAGTGAATGTTTGATACGTCCTCAATTAGCAGATGAGTTCTGATCCTCATCCGCCCGTTACCCTCGTTCTTTGTTTCAGAAATTGAAAATCCAGCCGTCTGACTCGTGCACACGTTCACAATCAGACCATCTTCAATCTGTCATGGGCTGATCAAAGCAGCTTCAGTGAGCGACTGAATTCAACAATCTGTAGAACCAGGCTGAAAAACCAGTGTCAAACTGGGATGAAGTGACATTTCAGGAACACATCTGGAGTTCAGAAAGCAGCTGTGGTTCCAGAATCCAAAGATGACAGGAGGACAAACGCTTTTGTTGGTGAATTTATTGGTTCAACTTTTCCTTTAAAACTTTGAGTTCAATCTTAGAAACATGTCGAGCAGTGAATTTTCCTTTTCCTCACATCTCCCTCTTTACCAGTGAGCACCTGCTGGAGAAGGGTTCTATAAACGTATCTTCTTTCGCTGACTCAGCGTTCTGTCGACTCACTTTGTGGTGAAATAAGAATAAGAAATTTGCATGTTTAACCTTCAGAAGTGAGATGTTCACAGCAGGGGGGCGGACCGGTGCGGGGGTTCTCAAGTGTAAAAATATTCACTGTTACACATGAAATCAGCTTTAATGTGCAACATGCTGCTCGAGCTGCTCCTCATGGAACTCTCTCTCTTCTTTCCTCTCTCACCTTTTCCTTCTTTTCTCTCCTCTGATCTTTCTCTCTCTCTCTCTCTCTCTCTCTCTCACATGGTCTCTCTCTCTCTCTCTCTCTCTCCCTCTCTCCCTCTCTCCTCAAAATAAAAAAGCTTTTAGCCTCAAAGAAAACAATCAATCCTTTTTACTCCTCATAATTTCTGGCTGATTGCAGTAATTTCTGTGCACGGATGAATTTAGAGATCCTTTCAGTGCTCGTATTTGTAAGTGTGTGTGTCCCCCTGTGTGTGTCCCCCTGTGTGTGTGTGTGTGTGTGTTTGTTTGTGTGTTTAAATGTGGGAAGACGTACGAATGTCACGTTTGAGAGTCAGAGGGCGCTTTGAAAAATGAGTGCGACAGAGTGGCTGCGAAAAGGAGGGAGAGGAAGAAAAACCCAAAGTGATTGAGAGAGTGAGACGTAACCGGAGGCGGATGAAGAGCAGAGTTCAGACGTCTCGTGAAGGACGAGCAGGGAGAGAGAGCGGCTGGTTAAAAAGCAGCCGAGCAGTTTGATGCGAGAGGAGAGAGAGAAGAATCAGGAAGGTTACAGAGATCAGAGGAGGAGAGAGGAGGAGGAGAGAGGAGGAGGTGAACAAAGGGTTGTGAGGGGAAGAGAAGGAGAAGCAGTTTGTTGTTCCCCTGTCACTCATGGCCTCCCTCGGGAGCGTTTAGACCTTTAATATCTCGCCCTCCTCTCCGCAGGCCACTAACACTCCCATCAGCCACTCCTCATCCCTCCTTCCCTGCCACCTTTCCCCCCCACGTTCATCCCTCCTCATCCCTCCCTCCCTCCTCCTCCAACACCAGTCCTCTCTCCTTCTTCACAGCTTCACCTCTACATCCCTCTCTCTGCTTTCCTTCCTTCCTTCCTCTCGTTCTTGGATTTCTCTTCCCACCGACTCTCAGATCGTTGAATCTGTTTTGTTGTCGTCCTTCTTGCTTTCCACCTTCTCTCCATCACAGACGCTGCTATTTATAAACCCTGAGTTAATGGGAAAGAAAGAAATTAATTAAAGGTAGTTTGTGAATTGTGTGTGTCCTTATGTGTGTGTTTAAATGTTTGTTGGATTTAGGGTCAGGATTAGTTTTAAGCGGGGTCAAGTACAGGTCATTAGGATAATAGTAAGATAAGAGGTGTGTAAGTGTGTGTGTGTGTGTGTGCGTGTGTGTGTGTGTGTGTGTGTGTGTGTGTGTGTGTGTGTGTGTGTGTCTGTGTGTGTGCCAGTGTCTGTGTGTGTGAATCTCATTACTGCCTGAATGTTGGTTTTAGGGTTAGTATTGCAATTCGTTTTAGGTTAGAGAATGAAATGCATCATTCCTCACGAGTACAGAAAGACAAGTGTGTGTCTGTGTGTGTGTGTCTGAACGTAATGCTCATTCATCTCCTGTTGTGTTACTCTGGGTCTCAGAGCCTCAGCAGTTCGTAGCAGAACGTCTCTTTAAGCTCTCGTTCGTCTGGAGAAATATTTGTCAGAAAAACAACGTGGCCTGATAACGTTTAAAAAATACTCACTTCTGGAAATGCCTTTTTTCTGGCCGGGTGCACAGCAGCACCAGACTCGGGCTTCAGCTCGCTGGTTATTGTTGTGACTCCGTCGCTGCAGCTTCTAAACGACCCTTCGACTTCGGCAGATCTCTGGAGAGGTGTCGGGCGAAATGAGAAAGTAAACTTCAGCTTGTTCACACAGACGTTTGGATCCTTGTGTGTCTGTGAGAGTAACTCGTCCTCTGTCCGGTCTCCTGCCCGGGACACAACATCAGCTGTGGTGATGTAGAGGTAGTGATGATACCTCTTATGATCTTTATTAACGAAGTGATTCCCTCTCCAGGAAGTGAGCGTCCTTCAAACAGCTGCAGAAACAGCTGCAGCTCCGTTCGGCCTCTCGTTTCCTCTCCAGTGCTTCGTCTGTTCTTCTGATTCTTCAAAGTTCAAGTCTCTCAATCTGTGTTATGATGTAAAACACTAATAACCACGAGTTTACATTCCTGAACATCACAATCAACCGTTCAGTGCTTGATTTGCTGTGGTGCATGAATCTGTAGCATCTTTATTCACATGTGTAGTTTGTATTTATCCGTTTCCAGTAGCGACAGTTAAGAGCCGGCCCGGGGCCCAGTGTGTTTCTGTGATGGTTACTACAGCCCACACACTGGAGCGCTTGATTTGAGAGGGCGATGGAGCGCTGTGGGTGGGGATTGTTGTTTCGGTTTCATTCAGATTGCCTCTGATACAGCGGCAATTTCTCACCACTCGAGTTTCACTTAGATAATAACATTACCCGATCTGCTACCAGGGGCTGGAATGAGAAACTGAGCAGAAGGTCTGAAGCAGCGAATTCCCACTCGCTGACTTTTTAAATCTAAAAAAGCAATGCTTCAGCAGGAAGCCGGCACAATTGATTTAACTGTATAAATGTTTGATAATTCATAAATATTCCACGACTCCGGCAGGAACCAGCGTTAAGTCACTGACGAGGAAATCGAGCCGCGTGTTAGACACAGACAGAATCTAATGGACGGAGGTAAATGAAAGAGAAATGTGCTGATCTCTGCGGTTCTGTTGAGACGGGGACAAACAGGGAGAGCGAGTGGGCGGGTGCACTAATGCATCATGGGAAAATCTGAAGAGTTAACGTCTGGCTGTTGTCTCTGCCAACAAGGTTTGTTTGTGTGTTTGTCAGCAGGATTATTTAGAGTGAGTCCAGGATCGTTTTCCACTTTTACTTTCAAATCAGTCACTTCACTTCTTTGGGCCTTTACCAATATCTTTGCCAAGGAAGCTGCAGTTAGGACGAACGCTTCTCGAGCCCCAGACAGACAGAGAACTCTGGAAAGTCCTCGTCTATACGTGAGACAGTTTAGTGTAGAGGAATATTGTTGCTCTGGCAAAGAGACTCAGGAGATATCGTCCTCGAGTTCTTTTATCTCCGTTTATTTGATACACAGTCGTATTTAAATACTCAAACTAACACAGGGAGAATAAATGAGGTTTATAATGAGAAATCTCAAACGGCACATGTTTCTGCCAAAGCTGCCGTTTGGAGCTGACGCCTACACGTCTCCTGTGAAAGTTGTGTAACTTCACTCTGCTTCACTTTGTCACAGGAACGTTCAGATAATGTTCTGATGTTCTGCTGTGGATCGCTACAGATTTCAGGGAATAGAGAATAGAAATCGTTTATGGTGTATTCTATCTTCATTTACTCTGAACCAGCATCATTTGTACTTACACCTCTGAAGAAGGTTACCTTTATATAGATACGTATATGAGAGGTTATTCATATAGACCCTGTAGAGACGTACACTATTAATGTGAGGCATGTCAGGGCCGTGAGAAACAAGTCTGATCAATACGAGGAGAAGAGACCAATTAAAACCAGTTTCCTTCTTGTACCTGGTTCAGGAAACTGGTGTTTTCTACCATGAAAGTAGTGAGATTGGATGAAATTGGATGAAATTGGATAAATGCACTTTCTCCTTCTGCTGAGGACCATAATCTTCCAGGTGACGCTCACAGAGCCACCCCTCGATCTCTCATCCATCCATCTCCTTGTAGACTCTATAAACCAGTGACAGAACGCCCCCTGTTGGCCAGGAGGAAGAAGTGCAGCCAGGCTTCACATGCTCATACTCACTATCTCACAAACTGTTGGTCAAACCCAACCATCTTTTTTATTTCATGTTAAAGCTTAACTTCCTCTCAATTAAAAAAAAACCCTAATCCCAAGTAACCAGCGATGCAATTAGCAGCATATTTATATTCATGGATATTTATATCATAAATCTGTATCAATACCGGGGGAGTGTTGTTGACGTGTTGGTGCTAAAATACAGTTTAATAAACAAACAGAACAAACATCCGGTGGATTCATTGAGATGATGTCACTTCAGAACAACACGTACGAGAGCAGCTTGACCTTCGACCTCCTGCTTCCACGTCTCCTCCAGGGATTCATCACGACGGCTCGTTTTACTCCCATTAAAGTGTTTTCTTTTATCTGTTTGTTGTTTGTTTGTTGTTTGTTTTACGTGTTTAGCTCGGCCGTGGTTAATAATGAAACACGCGGCTCGATCACATAAACACCGGCTGCTGTTTCCTCCCTCACCGACTTCAGCAGGAAAAACACATAAAAGACACAAACATCAGCACCACATGAAATTTAAATGAACTGCTAATAAAACTCCTGTCTCTCCCTCTCTCTCTTTCTCTGTGTGTCTCTCTCTCGCCCACTGAAGAAGAGCGACGACTCATCACCCCAGCCCCCCCGACGGGCGCCATTGTCGGCGGCATCCTCGGCTTCCTCGTCCTCATCGCCATCGTCACCGGCGTCGTCTTCTACGTCCGGAAGCTCCAGGACGATGCAGAGTGAGTCTTCATCATCGTGTGTTTAACCTCCCGAGCAGAATGAATACCGTGGGTCCGAGACTCATTAAAAACTTATAGCACGTCAGGAGGATCCCAGCAGAGGAACCTGGGCTTCAAACCCTGACCTGGAGTTTATGGCACGAGACCGCCTGGAGATTTCACTTCCAAAATGTCCTCCCTTCCCCCCCCGTCCCCCCCGTCCCCCCCCCCATCCCCCGGGGCTGCAGCTGTAAATCTGAATTTATTAAACCTCCCCGGCTTTAATTCCATCTTTTTAAAAAGGTGATTCTCCAAACGGAGGTTCCCTGTAGGACGCCAGCTCGTGTTCAGTAGATGAACCAACACGTGTCACAGGCTGCTGGTCCCCGCCCCCCCCCGGCTCAGACGCAGGAGGTTAATCAGGATCATGTTTATGTTGCCGTCATGGCGCTGGATGCTCAGCAGCACAACAAGGTCGAGTTTACCAGAGATTAAAAAAGATTCAGAATCAATTAGAAAGTGATGATTGCAAAGTTCAGGGTGGGAGCTTTGACTGTAGGTGCAGAGCAAACAGAGAATGATTCATAATGTGAGGAAACTCAGTTTCTTTCCCTCTGGAGGTTTTTTATTATGAATATAAAACCTGGACGTTCCTTCTGAATCACTGAACATCAGTAAATTCATGTTTTAAATGGGACCCACCTGCATGAAGAGCTCCAGTGTCACTGACAGATATCATAGCAACATTATTCTACTGTGTTTTCTCTTTTAACCGAGTATTAATATTTTAAACAAGATATATTTCTTGAACGCTTCAACGTCACGTGACCCTTCGACTCTAAACCAATCGTATTACAACCGTAGATAAACAGGACACGCCTCCTTTTTATTGGATTTCAGTGCTTTCCCGTATTTCATATAATTATTAATAATTTAAAGTAGAATGGACTCACAGAGCTTGAACCCACAGTCTCCTTAAGAAACATCATTAAAGTCACTGGTTCCAGATTCAGATCCCACACTCTGGTGGTTTTCAGCCTCAGAACGTTAATTTCCAGCTCTGCCTGTTCACGTGTTTTCCATCTTTCCAACTTGTTTCTAATCTAAATAAAAAAGAGACATTTGACGTGTTAGCGCAGTGCTGATCGATATCACATGATCTCTGTGTTTCGTCCAATCAGAGGCCCTCCCAAGCACAAGCCCCCTCCCCCGGGGAAGGCCGGCAGCTCCACGGAGATGGTGAGTGTTCGACGTGGCTTCAGATCCATCTGGGGCTGATTATACTGTACACACACACACACAGACACACACACACAGACACACACACAGACACACAGACAGACACACAGACACACACACAGACACACAGACAGACACACAGACACACACACAGACAAACACAGAAACACACACAGACACACAAACACGCACACAGACACACAGTCCATTTGGACAGTCATAATGGGGCTAATGGCTATTGATTAGAGATCTAAGTTGGCTTGTGTGTTGAAATAATTAGCTCGGCTTGTAAAGAGCTCCATTAGGAGAGCTCTCTCCTCCCTCCTCCTCTCCTCCCTCCTCCCTCCTCTCCCCTTGTCTCCTCTCCCCTTGTCTCCTCTCTCCTCTCCTCTTATCGCCTCCCTCCTCCTCTCCTCTCTCCTCCTCTCCTCTCCTCTCCTCTCCTCTCCTCTCCTCTTGTCTCCTCTTGTCTCCTTCCCTCCTCTCCTCCCTCCTCTCCTCTCCTCCCTCCTCTCCTCTCCTCTCCTCTCCTCTCCTCTCCTCTCCTCTCCTCTCCTCTCCTCTCCTCTCCTCTCCTCTCCTCTCCTCTTGTCTCCTCTTGTCTCCTTCCCTCCTCTCCTCCCTCCTCTCCTCTCCTCCCTCCTCTCCTCTCCTCTCCTCTCCTCTCCTCTCCTCTCCTCTCCTCTCCTCTCCTCTCCTCTCCTCTCCTCTCCTCTCCTCTCCTCTCCTCTCCTCCCTCCTCTCCTCTCCTCTCCTCTCCTCTCCTCTCCTCTCCTCTCCTCTCCTCTCCTCCTCTCCTCTCCTCTTGTCTCCTCTTGTCTCCTCCCTCCTCTCCTCCCTCCTCTCCTCTCCTCCCTCCTCTCCTCTCCTCTCCTCTCCTCTCCTCCCTCCTCTCCTCTTGTCTCCTTCCCTCCTCTCCTCCCTCCTCTCCTCCTCCTCTCCTCTCCTCTCCTCTCCTCTCCTCTCCTCTCTCTCCTCTCCTCTCCTCTCCTCTCCTCTCCTCTCCTCTCCTCTCCTCTCCTCTCCTCTCCTCTCCTCTTGTCTCTCTTGTCTCCTTCCTCCTCTCCTCCCTCCTCTCCTCTCCTCCCTCCTCTCCTCTCCTCCCTCCTCTCCTCTTGTCTCCTTCCCTCCTCTCCTCCCTCCTCTCCTCTCCTCCCTCCTCTCCTCTCCTCCTCTCCTCCTCTCCTCCTCTCCTCCTCTCCTCCTCTCCTCCTCTCCTCCTCTCCTCCTCTCCTCCCTCCTCCTCTCCTCTTGTCTCCTTCCCACCTCTCCTCTTGTCTCCTCTCTCCTCTCCTCTTGTTTAGATGTTAAAAAGACACATATTATAAAATGATAAATGAGCTGGACCCTGAGCAGTGGCTCGTGTGTTGATGATATTTACAGACGATAAATAATCACTGACAGGATCCTGACACAGTGAATCAGTGTTTATTAGACTAGAGGAGTTGATGTATAGAATCACAGACACAGTTAAAGTCAACTGACACTGGTTAATTGTCATATTGGTCCAACCAGAACATGTGATTTTAGAAACCCTGAATATCTAGAACACTACCGTGTGAATTCATCCTTGTGGCTGTGTTATTTTACAGCTGTTATCTCGTCACCATGAAGTTATTTCTTATTCCTCTTGTCCCCTCGGTCTTTGTGTGATTGTGTTGTTTTTCTGTTTTGTTCACCTCCCTGTGTCGATGTTTTTTTTTGTGTGTAGCTGAACAAACCATCAGAGCCTCCCACAGCCACAGAGACGGCTCCTCTCAGCCCGGGAGAGGTTTACTACGAGCCCACAGGGAGAGAGCCTGTCACGGTGAATAACACACACAGACACACACAGACACACACACACACACAGCCACAGACACACACTCAGTCCCAGTGGGCTCTGTGCTGTATCTGAAGTGTCTCAGGGACGTCACGGCTCTTTAACTTGGTACCAGTCAATCTGTTATTAATGTTGAGCTGTGTAAAATTACTACGATGAAATACTGGGTCACTGAAAGAGAGAGAAATCTGAGAATTTCAGAATAAAATCATAAGTATAAAGCATTAATATTACAAGGATTACATTTCAAAATTAAAGTTCCTTTTCTCCTATAATTACAGCCTCATCATTGTTTTGTATTTCACGTGTTTAATATCACGTCTTGTTCTTTGAACATCTTGACTCTTTCTCCAACTTGTGACGTTATTGTCCTTGAATTACAACTTTATTATCATGATAGGATTATTTTTCTCATTAAATTACTTTATTCTTAATCTATAAGTAATTCGTTCCACAAAATCACAGATACTTTTAATTCAATGTGTCATTAACACTCCCTCATCGATTTGGAGCTAATTCCCTCTGAAGTTTGATCTTCCTCTGTTGCTTTGGTCTGATTCATGTACATAATATTCTGTATATAATCTATAATGTTCCTCATGAAGTCGTCTAACAGAACCCGGATGTGTTCCCCTCATCAGAACCTGGACGATGAGACCTCCGGAGCCCTGAACGGCGGCGCCCCCCCCCGTCAGGGTCGATCTGGGCAAATACGACAACGACCGCGGCAACAACCTGGATCACGAGCCGCCAGCTGCCAACATCTGTCGCGGCGAGAGCTTCGTGTCTCCGGCCATGTACGTGTAGCCGTGGCGACCAGGGCGTGAGGTCAAACTCCAGGTCACCGGAATCTGCATGAAAAGCATCGGCCGAGTTGAAACTTACACGTGATGACGTTTTGGGTTTGTTTTTCTTTACTCGACTCGTTTACTGGGAGCTGTGGGATTTACTAAACCTTTAAATCTAAAAGGGTTCATATATTTTTCATTATTACTACATTTCCAAATATCCCTAATGAAACACAGGATATGGTTTTAATCAACATGCACAGACAGAAGCTCCTGAGATCTGACGAGCCAGTGAAATCATGTGAGCGTTCAAATGATGAGGCGGCGTTTACAATATGTTAATTACACGGGTGAGAGGCGCTGCAATGTAGGTGAACTGGAACAACCCCCCCCCCACACACACACACACACACACACACACACACACACACACCTCAGCTAATTAACACACGCTGTTCAACTCCAGCAGAGTGCCCTGTGAATCCAGTGTGACAGATTTTATGCAACATTTTGTGCCATGAATACACAAAGTTTTGTGTTTACAGCTGGAGGAAAGTGATTTGAAACCTTTTTACTCTTTAAATCCACATGAAAGGAGAAAACATCAGTGGAAGCCTTTAAAATAAATGAAATCTTTGAAACCCATTCAAAGTTCTGGTTCCGGTCGGTTGGGTCTGAATTACCTTCAGCTGAGTTCGGTCCCGGAGAATCCAGAACCTCCATCGTCCGGCTCCTCTGGCGGCTTCACTGAATCACTCCAGATCCTTCAAAGTCTTTCAGTTATTAATCGACTCCCGACAATAATTCTTTAAATAATTCACAGCCTTTCCGTTTCTTGTCTTCGGTCCAATGAACAAACACATCCACGCCCCGCCCCCGGCAGCACAAACCAGTGGACACGCGTTACCTGGCAACCTCACCTGATCCAGATTCATTCATATCTGCTGTGGTTTGAGCGCAGGAGTTGTGGTTCACTGCAAAGCACAGACACACAAACACACACAGAAACAACACCCCAACACATTCAGTCTAACGGCTCACAGTTGTAGCGGTTGGGGGGGGGCACGGTGAGGAATGTAGTGAACACGCTCAGCACACATCAGAGACCTACTGCCATTACAGCCATTTTACCTGATTAAAGTGGCCTCACGCTCTGATGCATGCAGGACTGTTCACCTGCGGGGCGTTTTGCATTTTAACCGATTTCTCGACTCGGCAACAAAAAACGACAAAAACAACTCATAAGATAAAAAAAAGGGAAACGGACGCCGGCTGAATCTGGGTCTCGACGTCCGACGGTACCAAATGGTGAACTGTGTAAATATTGATGAATAATATATTGTCGGTGACATGTGTACACATAAAAAAAATAAATAACCAAGTGTCGGTGTTCTCAGTGCCTCTGTACAGGGGATGGAAGTTTGTTAAATGTCAACTTGAGCGAGTATAACAAAAAAAAGAAATGTGTATATTACTATTTTACTTTTCACGGGTACACGGAGGTCGTCACTTAATACTAAAACATTTTATTTGAGTATATATATATATATAAAAAAAATGATGGGTGTGGATTTTACTCCTTGTTCATATTACTCTGCATGGCATGATCGGTGGCTTGTTGAAACACTTTTCCCAAAGGCTGGAATTATCTCCTTCATTTGTAAAAACATTTTTGAATGTCACAAAGAAATGTTTATTTTTTTGTTTTTTGTTTTTCTATCTCTGTCTCATTTCATCCGTCGCACACAGCACGAGCACAACAACAGTTTGAGTGGAGAGAGGGGGGGGGGTGATTTTATTATTTTAAACTCAAAAGCACATAATGCAGGAGGTGAATGTTTTAAAGGCGGCGGTCGAGACATTCGTAGAATAAGTAAATCATAGGAAGGGAGTTAGAGGTCTGAACAGATAACCAGCAGGAAACAGGAAGTTCCCTTTCTATGTGGTCGACCCTGAATGCAACATTTTTAGTTTTTCTGATCTATGACAATCATGCAACATCTTTAACCATCACTGGCTTTGATGCAGAGGCTGTTTGTGTTGATAACTCATCATTGGAAATAGGGTTTTATGCTTTTAGCTTTTTATTTTTGCTGATTTCTGTCAGATCGAGTCTCGTTGTGGAAACCGGTTGTTTTTCTGATAATGTGACTCAGCAGTTTGAATTCCAGGATGAAACGGGACTTCTTTAATACCCAACCCGTGTGTAGGGCGTCGTCTAAGTGCATCTGACTCGGAGGTGTTTACCTCAAAGGGAACGTCTGCATGCTGCATGGACCTATGGGGAAGAAGAGTCGACGCCTCCCATAAGTGGTATCTGGCTTCTTGACTCCGGAACACGATGCAGTGTCAGACGAACACGTCCCATGTGTTTTTTGAAAACCCGGCCACTGAACTCAAAAACTCAACTGCTCTTTTGTCTGCAAATTAATTTCCCAAAATGCCGGTCGAGCTGGTCGAGTTCGTCCAGTAACCTCACATGTCTGAGAGGAGGTGGCGTGGTGGAAGTGCGGAGACCTCACGTGGTGCCGTGGTGCATTCTGGGTCGAGGGTTCAAATCCAGAAACGCAAGCTGTGAACGTCTCGGTTCTGAATCCTCGCCCTCGTCGTTTCTCTCTCTCTCTCCTCGTTCTCTCATTCTCTCATTCATCCATCCACATCCCAGCTTCTCATCACGCAGCCGGACGTGCCTTCTTTAGTTTGTTTTTAGCTTTTCAATTCTCACTTTCCTCGTGTGACAGTCGGAAGGATGATGAAAGAGGGAAACACACACACACACACACACACACACACACACACACACACACACACACAGGACGGGTTTGACATCGATGACGACAACGCTGAAAGAACAGGAGAAAACACTGGAGGTGTAATCATTTGTTTGTGTTTTATGGATTTTATTTCATTTTCATTTTCTTTTTTAATTTGTTTATCACTGATATCGGTTGTCACTTATGCTTTTTGGGAAACCTATTGTACATGTTTTACAGATCATTGTCTTGTCAAATAAAATGTAAACCAAACACACAGGAGGTTGTTGTGTTATTGTGTCAGTCAGCTTCACAGCAGAATGAGATGTGTACTTTTGTTCGATGTTTCATGGAAGTAGAAACTTTTTTCAGCTCAGAGATAAACTTTGACACTTTTGTTCTCTCGACTGGACGATCGATGCCTCTGTTGTGTACTTTAAAGCAGCTATAATCAATATTTTGTTAATAACCAGACCGTTGTGAGACTGCAGCTGCACAGACGCAGCTCTCCTCTGTCGTCAGTATTGGTTTTGTTGACAAACTGTCTACTCAGCACTGTTATAAAGGTCAAGTCAATTATTTAAAACATCTTTCAGATTAGACTGTGACAGGTGTATTCCTTATTTAATCCTTAAAACAGGGGGAAAAGATCTGGATGTTGGTGACTCAGCGTTTTGATGTTGCTCAAAGCTTCTTGTTCTGCACGTCAAGAAGCAACAGAGGAGACGAGGGAGCAGAGGACCATACTAAAAGTGTTTTCAACAGATATTTATACATATTTAATCGTACTTGATCCCATTTAAGCGTCGTCCATAGACGTTTGCGTGACCTTTGCCCCCCTTGGCCTAATTTTGTGTCTTGAATGTGGATGAACAGAAACTTTCTGCCTGTTCTAAACTTTGACACTTGTGTTGTCAATCCATTCCGTTTGTCGTTCCCATTACACGTTAATGAGGTTTACTTCTGTGCATTAAATACAGTGACCACCCTCTGCTTTCCACCATCAGCCTGCAATCGCTCACACTAATGAAACCACTTAGGACTCCGGCTCCCAAAGCCACGAGTGATGAGAAGATTTACAAAGAGGTGGAGGAAAAGGAACGATTGCCGAGATGAAGGGAGAGAAAAGGCCTCTGATGGAGGGTGGAGACGTGAGAACAGGGAAGAAAAGAAATTGCCAGATGGAGGGATTAGAGTAAACAGGTAGAGAGGTGGACTCATAGAGATTAGGGGAGTGAGATGGAGGGAGGGAGTGTGGGCCTCTGGATCGATGGGCGAGTCAATAGTGAGTGGACGAGATGAGATGAGAGAGAGAAAGATGGCGTGGAGCAGGCGGGGTTGGGGCGCCCCGTGTTGTGTTGGAGCGCCGCCGAGAAAAATGGCCTCTGAGATAATGAGAATCCACCGAGTCCACAAGTGATGGAGGAAAAAAGAACAGTTTCATTCTGTCTTATCATCTGGAGCAGGAACTGATTCAGGATCAGTCGGTGACAGTTATTCTCCCAGGAGAAGAATCAGGTGATAGAAGCTTCACGATGGGTTTTGAGAAATTACAAAGATCAATGAATAAATCCTTAATCACAGGAGGAAATTAATTACTGTGCTTTGGGATGATAGACAGACGGACGGATGGAGAGAGAGCCTCTGGTAGAACCTGGTTCCTCTGTAGACCCCGTCGTGGTTCCACCGGTGGAGAGGGATCGATGATGCATCGTGGACTTTGTGGCTCGTGTAGTGAATCTCCACTTCATAAAAATACTGGAAGACGTCTGCACCGGCCTCTGGTGTCGATACTCACTGAATTACAGCTCTCTGTGTGTGTGTGTGTCTGTGTGTCTGTGTGTGTGTGTTATTCTCACACTCTCAGATACCATAAAACAAATCATTAATTCTCATCAGTGTACAACTACTCCCCCCGACACCTCAACTACGTGTTCACGCTCATGCATGTAACAGCATTAACACATAACTACACTTTAACACACACAAACTCCACCTACTCACACGTGCAGCATCACACATACCCAGTGAAACACACACACAGACACACAGATGAGTCTGCACAATCACAGGTCAATCACAAATCACTAGTTAATACCAAACCTGCTGTGGTGAACGTATCAGTGTCATGTGTTCTGATTGAATGGGTTTGATCCATGTCCCATCTGCTAACATGGAGGAGGCGGGGTTAATTACCTTTACATTATTCCCTGTGTTTGTGTGTGTGTGTGTGTGTACATGTGAGTCCCTGGCTCCTCCACAACCATATGTAGTAACACTGCCCCCCTGTGTCAGACTACAGGAGGTGCAGCAGGGAGATTCACTTCTGAATCTGCTGCTGAATCAAATCTGCGTCAAGTTTATTTGACACTGAAGGTTCATCAGGTCCAAACAGTGGAGGCAATAAAAACCAGCAGAACCTAGTGGTTGTCAGTGATGCGTCTGTGATGCGTCAGTGATTCCAGGGAGAAACAACAACAGGATCAAACCAGGCAGCAGCAGCAGCACCATCCAAAGTGTTTTTCATTAAAAACATGATTTCGCATTTACATTAACCTTCATTCAAATAATATAATATCATAACGTAGACCCAGAAACGAGAGGATAATAAATTATAATAACTATGTATGTTAGTGTCGATTTAATGACTTTCTCTGCTGGTAAAGTAAGAAGAACACGAACCAACTCCTGACGCTGCAGTGGGAGCTCTGGCACCAGTGGGGAGAATAAACCAGTAAGTGCTTTTAGATTGCAGCAGTGTCAGGATGTCAGGTGAATCTCCACTGGTACCAGTGAAACCACAGAACAAGGAACACGAGCAAACCACAGCCGTGGGTCGAGGTTTGTAGATTCTAAGTTCAAAGTTCAAAGGGAAACAAGCAGGTGATGATTTATTAATAATAATTATAGTAACTTAAATTTGTAAAGCACCTTGTTAGGGACCCAGTGACACCTCAACTATTTAAAGTGACAAACACCAGGTTGTGTGTTTTTGAACAGTTGACATTTAAAAGAAGCCGGAGAAGATGGATGACGGCTGGGGTTGATGTGCTTAAGGTTGAGATATATTTCTACATGATCTCTGTTCTAATAACTAATAACGTTATATTACCATGTGGAACCACCGAGCCTCCCACTCTGGGTTGTAGAAAAAACCCATTAACTCAGCGTGGAACATCTGATTGACTCCAGAGACATGATCATTGCTCCTGAAGCTGGTTGAAGTTTTCTGTTGCACGTGATAAACTTCTCAATGAGCCACAGTTTAACATCAACAGATCATAAACTCCTGTGATTAAACACCGACTCTTTTCCCTAAATTCATTTTCCCAACCGGTGGTTATTAGTCTCAGCCGATCGGGCGACAGCAGCTGATTGGTCGGGAGGTTTCCTGGAGGCCTCAGCTCTCACTCATCTCTTCCACCCAGGAGCCATCAGAGTCTCCTGATGCCTCCGTGTTAATCTCTCTCTCCGCTCGTCCTTCTTCTTCTTCACGGCTCAAAGTTCGAGTCATTATCACGATGACAGTGATTCACACTCTGTCTGCTCGCCCGGGCCGTTACTCAGCTGTAAACCAATCAGCTGTATTCAAATGAGAGGGAGGAGGACTGGGGGGGGTTCATGAATTACATGTTCCGCCTGAAACAGTTGCTTTAATGACTCTCTAGAGGGGGGGAGGTTAGATGAACATTTATATTAGTTAATCCAGCCTCGAATGAAATAATCCTATTGTGAAGACGTCAGATTGCAGCTCTAATGAAAGCAGGAGCTTTGTGGGTAACAAGTCTTATTAAGAGCTCACAGTGTCTTTGGCTTTTAAAAGTTTCAACAGCAAAAAAGATAAAAACGATAAAACTATATCATACTTTAACAAATTACTGCATTAGATTACCGGCACAGAGGAAATGCAGAAGTGTCTGAAAGTGTTTTTAGACGTCTACAAGCAGAGGTAAGTGAGACAAATAAAGGTTTCTTAAAGTTGTTTTCTGTCGTCATCAGTAAATTTGGTCTAAACGATTTATTTGAAGATATAAAAATGTGTTATAACATCATGATTGACAGCTGAGACTGTTACTGCGCAGACTTTTTCTTTCTAGATTAAATTCCTCACTTTTCTTACCTCCCAACATCAAAAGATGATGATGACTATCGACACACACACACACACACACACACATGTCTGTGAGCTGCAGCAGTTCAAGCTGTCAGGTCCGGGCGAGGTGAGAGTCACAGGTGAAGCAGGAGGTTCGATACCTCATTCATCTCAGGTCGAGTTGAGGAACAACAAGTTCTGCTGGTGGGAAACGTCCCAGTTCTCCCAGTGGACCTCGAGGGTTCGTCAGGAACAGTTTGTCGAGTCAGGCACCTGAAGAAGAGGAAACTGTTTGAAAGAGATATGAAAGGTTTAATGTGACATTTGAAGTGTTTCCCCTGTTTTCAGTCTTGATGCTGAGGAGCATTAACAAGCCACTGGTTCCTTCTGCAAAACCAGTCTGATTCTGCTGCTGTAATATTCTCCCATCAAATATGTTGTTCCGGCGGTTTTTCAGCAGAGGGAGCAGTCAGATGCTGAGAGGAGCGATGGAGGCAGAGGGAGAAAGGAGAGATGGAGGACGAGCGTTGTCACAGAAAGAAGAAGGATGGAGAGAGACACAGGAGGATAAAGGTCGGGAGGGGAGGGGAGGGAAGGAGGGAGAGATCCTTCACACCTCATCAAACTGTGAGAGAGAACGTCTCCTCAGGTGCCTGAAGGTCAAAGAGATACAAACAGGAAGGACGAGGGGGATTCTCCACCTCTTCCTCCTCATCTTCCTCCTCTTCCTCCTCTACCTCCTCTTCCTCCTCTTCCTCCTCTTCCTCCTCTCTCTTCTTCCAGTCAGTGTCACTCTGCAGTCTGTGCTCACACCTCAGACTAACACATATCAGGGAGTTAAACTCCTGCTGCCCATCCTTCCTCTGCAGAGCAGCAAAGTGATTCTCCACCTCGTGATGTCAGAGCTTATGCAACACGTCCAACTCACATTGTTGAGAGCGATGAAAGAACATTTGGGATTTTACGCTCTTGTGCTCACTGAGGGACTTCGGTTTGAGCATTTCTCAAATTTGTAATCATGTGGACAATCACTAGAAACACTGTCTGTTAATCTGACTATGTCTGATGTGACCTAAAATGACCTTTTCACTGAGGGTCAAACAATGACGGCCTCATAAAGCTTTACTCGTCTTGGATCACCTCCAGGTTCTGTGTGTTCTGTGTGTTCTGTGTGTTCTGTGTGTTCTGTGTGTTCTGTGTGTTCTCCAGGTTCTGTGTGTTCTGTGTGTTCTGTGTGTTCTGTGTGTTCTCCAGGTTCTGTGTGTTCTGTGTGTTCTGTGTGTTCTGTGTGTTCTGTGTGTTCTGTGTGTTCTCCAGGTTCTGTGTGTTCTGTGTGTTCTGTGTGTTCTCCAGGTTCTGTGTGTTCTGTGTGTTCTGTGTGTTCTGTGTGTTCTCCAGGTTCTGTGTGTTCTGTGTGTTCTGTGTGTTCTGTGTGTTCTGTGTGTTCTGTGTGTTCTGTGTGTTCTCCAGGTTCTGTGTGTTCTGTGTGTTCTGTGTGTTCTGTGTGTTCTGTGTGTTCTGTGTGTTCTCCAGGTTCTGTGTGTTCTGTGTGTTCTGCTTCACCTGCAGACTGGAAACAACCCGATGCTCCGATCAACAGGTGAAGGAGGGATCAGAGGGGAAATTCATTCATGGCTCAGAGCCAACGCCTCGTGTGCAGTGTGTCAGGAATATAAATCAGCTGAAATCAGCTATAAATTAAAGAGACCGTGTGTGTGTGTGTGTGTTTTGAGGAGGCCTCCTTGTTCTAGTGACACTTAATCAGACGTGCATGAGACTTTTATTCCTCTGCTGTCAGTGAGTAGACTCCTCCTCTGCTAAACCTTCCATCTCTCCCTCACCTCCTCCTCGATCACTGCCTCCTGACGTCCACTTATTCACATGTCACCAGCTTCTGTGTCTCTTCAATCTGTTTCTTAACCTGCAAATGTCCAAAATATAAATAACACCTGATATTGTTTTTGACTTTGCCACAGCAGTTGTTTTCTCTCTTCGGGGCTCAGGTGACGCCATTAATAAATGTCAGTAAACATTTTTCCAGAGGAGGTTGAGATGTTCTCAATCTCTAGTTTCTCACACAAACACTCATAAATAGACTCAACATGACAGTGAGATATTATATATAATATTTAATATTCATAGATTTGATATGAGGGAGGAGTAGACGTCACTTTAAAATAACAAGGAAACTGAAGAACATATGAGACTCTAGATATTATTCAAAGTTGTTTATGTTTGGAGAAGATCTTCATTAATAAAGCTTCATGTCTCAGTTTGTGAAAGTGGCTGAGGACTCGAGCTCAATCTGATCCAACTGGATTTCAGGCTCATGCTTCACCTGGTTTCTCACAAATACTTTTTTGAGGCGATTCGCAGAATGTATCGGCCCAGGTCTTCAGGTCCTGTGCTCCGTCTTTCTCCCCCATCCTCACACAGTCCTCTCCATCAGGATAGGTCTTTCCATCAGGCCCTTTCCAGTTGTCTGGCTCTTTGCCAAGCCAAAACTTCAAACTGTGAAACACAGAACTGGATCCATGAAAACCTTCAAACTGACGTCGATGACAAAAAGTGTTTTCTCAATAACAAACCTTGGATCCAGTCGTGTGTCGTCCACCCAAAGCCATTCACCCTCTTTCTTTGAGTCTGTCAGTCCGATCCAGAACTTGTCCTCATCAGCTTCCATTTTTTCACTCACTCTTGACTCCAGGAATCTCTGAAGAGCAGAAGGTGATTTATCTGTGACGATGTGATAAAATATGAGAACATCGACCTGCAGCAGTGTTTTATACCTGCTCCTCTCTGCTCTTTATCACAACCAGGTCTCCTCTCATTTTCTTGTGCATTGTGTTCTACTCTGATTCCAGCTTAACTTGTACCGAGGAGAAGAAGTAGCACTTTCCTCCATGTTGCTCCCAGTCGTCCTCGCACCTCGGACATGTTTCATCTTTAGAGAGATAAGAGCAAAGGAAATCACTGGTTACTTTAGATCTGGAAGCTGCAGTGACTTGGAATGTGAAGAGTTTTGAAAGACTGATGAAACTTTGAGTTTGAGAGGGTGCTGGTACACTGCCCTTGAGCAAGGCAGCTATTCTGCAACTGCAGTTACAGTCAATAGCTGAGTCTTAATCCAGGGGCAGTGACTACGCTGTCTCATATCAGAGGCTCCTTCAAATGCATCCGTCTAACCCAGAGAAACAAACGCTTCAACGGGTGGATCCTTCCTGTCCCAACATATCCCAGAATGCATTGCACTTAGGGGACAAACCCTTTTTCAAAAGGTGTTGAGACGCCCGATGCTTCACGTTATCACGCTTTAATTTAACTGAACATCTAATGGGACAAATGTTAAAATAAACTAAGGAGCATAAAAACTTTCTCATCTTGTCGAAGTTCAGTTCTTTTGCTAGGTAACAGCAGTAAGGGCAGACATAAGCATGGAAATCCTTTGTAGACGAGAACGTCTGGTTTCTGTTCCCGACACCAGGACGCCTCCTTCGTGGGTCGGGTGGACCTCGTCCTCTGAAGGAAGCAGCCGCTGAACTGAGACTCAGCTGCAGTGACTGTATCCATCAGTCCTTCACTGTTTCTTTAATCATCATCAGGAGAAGCTAATGTGTGACTTACCTCTTACTGAAGGAGGTTGACATGGCTGCTCCACTTTGCACGGTTCTGTCCCACTGAGGATTTCTGTTAAACAAAATGTAACTTTCATCAGTCGTTCATCAGAATCGTCTGAACAGAGAAGAAGCAGAAATGTGAAGAAACTACTTTAAGAGGAAGTGACCTTGCTGCGGATGAAACTTTAAAACCTTCAGAAACAAAATGAAGAAGTTTACCTGAGAGATGTTTTGCCTCACATTCCTCTTCAAGCTTTTGGAGACTCTTCTTGGTTTGAGCATTTTCATAAACTGATTAGAAAAATAAAATCTCATCAGTAAAGGTTAAACCTTCATTTGATAAACGAGTCAGTTCTTGATGACGAGCAGGAGAATCATTAACTTGACAAGTTGTTGATTTCCATTTGTTGATTTTACTTCTACACAAACAAACATCTAAAAGTAAAAGTTTTAATTTCAAGAAGTGTTTGGACAGATTTTATGACTCATTCTGAAAATGTACTTCTAGGAATCAAACTCACGGGTTACACCAAGAGCTGTGAGGGCAGCTGCCAGGAGAACACTGAGGAGCAGCAGGGCCACTCGCTCCCATGTGACCCCCGATCGCCTGCTTGATGCTGCAGGTGGTTCAACAGCAGAAGAGAAAGAGGAAGATAAATGTGTGATATTCATAACAGTCTTTAAAGATGAAGTCCCACTTTCATGTCTTTTGATTTTACAGTCGATCAACGACCAACAGAAATCAACCCTAACAGATTAAAGATGAATTTGTAAAAACCAGGAGCGAGTGGAGCCGACAGGAAGTAGAAGACTCGACTGTTTCTTTAGAGTTGACTATAAATACATCTCTGACCTTTCATAATGGTCACTTCCTCGTTGGATGTTGTTTTCACACCTTTGACTTATCTTCACACTTTTGTACAGGAAACACACGCAAATAGTTTTTACAGCTTCTCTCTTAATCTTTCAAAAGAATTGAACTTCCTTTTTACTCGAACTATCTATGAGCAGTTATTCATAGAACTTTAAAAATAAATAATTTAAAGGCAGAAAACACTTTTTATTATGTGATTGAACTCAAGGTTTAGGACGGGAATGTTATTTTTACTTTAGTAACACAACCATATGGCTGCAACTAAATTATGTCCATTATCATTTGATCTGCAGATTATTTTTCCTATTATACAAAGTCAGAATATATTGAAAAGGTATTAAGGTCATTAGTGATGTCTTCAGAATCAACAATCAAAAACCAGAAGAAATGAAAATCAATAATAATTTTTTCTTTTGTTGTTTCCTTTGAAAAACTTGTGACATGATTGTTCAAATAGTTCTGTTCAGTTTATCACCCACCAGGTCGCTGAGTTTCTGAGTAGTTGATGTTGGAATAACTGGATTCATCTGTAGAGGGTGTGGCCACTGCAACACAAAAATATACAAATATGTACATTTATGTTCTGATGGTAAAAGAGTTCATGTTTCTGTCAAACAGAAAAACACAAGGGACGAATCCTGGAGACTTCTGGAATGTTTAAGTTTTACAAAATGGAAAAACAGGGAAATCAAGTCCACCGAGTCAAAAACTGATGAAAATGAACAATTACCAAATGAACAACTCACTGTTATAACATCTCAAATCAATAATAGTAATAATAATAATAATAATATAAAGCAATGTGTACACTCAGAATTCAGTATAATACTTTAAATCTCACCATCTGTGTCTCCCCTCGCTCTTGAGGACTTAATATTATAAAGAACTTCAGTTTCATCCATTTTCCTGCTGTGGGACAATCAGTGAGGATAAATTTGGATATAAATTTAGTTTTGTCAGACACCAGCTCAAAAACTGTTCTAATCTTTCCTGTCAGACTCAAATGTGCTGAAGGCTCTAAGAAGACGTCTGGTTCCTCCAGACCAGATCATTAACATAATTCACTTCCTCAAGTTTTGGTCAAACGGATATTTGTTTTTTTCTAACAGTGACGTCTCAGGTGTGAGTGATGTTATTCAGTTTGAATGTTTCACAAAGGAAGTGATGAAGTTTGTTTATTTCGAGTAATTACAAATTTCCCAGTATTTTTTAATACAATTATATACATGACTCTGAAGTGTTCCCTTTGGGTTATATAAGGTTTGTCCACAAAGAGAATTAATTTCAGCAGATTATTCTCAACAATAGAAACAATATAAAGTGTGGACAAATATCAAAATTCACAAGAGAAAAAATGTATCTGCTCTCTTTTTCATAATTCATAAATGAATTCATAATTAATTCTGCTGTTTTTCTGATTCACAAGATTAATTTTCAAATTTCAGGTAATTAGCTTATCCACATTTCCCCCCTCAAATAAGAAAGGGAGTTATCTATTTCATTGATATTAATAAAAACAAAAAAAATATTCATATAAATAAACTATTTCAGAATTAAGTTTACATTCACTTAATTGAGCTCTGCCTCACCCGCAGTGAAACCATATTTCATAATTCATGTTTTAAGACAAAACTATTGAGTGTAAATAAGAACTGACTCCAGGTCTGAAGAGAGAAGCCGATGTAGAAGTGCCTGAAACTTGTCTTCTCCAACTGACCAGAAGAGGGCGACTCCACTGGTTGTTTCCAGAAAATGACTCAAAATAACTTCTCACCACATTAAAAAACGCCTCAACGCAGAAGGTGACAGGAAGAGAAACCACAGCTCACTGAGGAAAAATGGCGACGGATAAATCCAGCGAATGATGATGTTGCTTCATAGACTGAGAAGCTCGCTGTGATAATTCTTCACAATTTCCTCATTTGAGGCACGAACGAGACTCTCAAGGCTCCATTTCTTCCCAGTGCGGAGACGTTTTCATGTTCCCGGCAAATCGATGCCAGCCGGCTCCTCTGTCGTGTAGCATCAGTACATTAGACACATATTAATCTGATGAATGTGTGAGTGCAGCAGCTGAGCTCCTCTCTCTGCTGGAGGGACTCACTGGAGAGAGTGTTAACTAACTGTGGTTCTGCAGCAACAGGAGTGAGAGGATGGGTGTCACTTTGTGAATGGACCCATTAGAAGCAGGAGTTCACTCTGATCTCTAGGAAGAGGAAGTTTGTGTGTGAGAGGGGGGGGCGGGTGACGACAACTGAAGTGTGTTGGATTCTGTGAGAGCAGAATTAGGATGCAGGGGGGAGACAGCGTCTGAGAGAAGAGCGCCATCTTAACTGCAGTGATCCACGAATTCCTCAGCTTTCATTTCCTCCTGTCCTCTGCAGTTTCTACATCCACACACTCGTACACACAGACACACACAAACACACGCACAAACACACACACACACACACACACACACACACACACACACACACACACACACACACACACACACACACACACACACACACAAACACAGACACACATCTCCAACATTAGTCCCTCATTCCCTTAATCTAACTGTTCTCTCCTTGTTGTCATGATTTGTCTCCTCTTCTCATCCCTCCATCTCTCTCTCTCTCTCTCTGTCTCTCTCTTTCTGCATCTCTGAGGATGAGGCGAGGGAAAAACAGTGATAATGATCGCCATGGAAACAGCCCAGCAACAGGCTGGGTCATGGGAACCAATCAGAGCCGGCTCTGGCTCCGGCTCTCATCCAATGGGAGAGGCAGGGGAAGGGGGTGCACAGGGGGTTTGGGGGGCCGTCAAGGTGAACGCCAACGGAGGCGTGAACAGGAACAGTCACTTCCTGGTTTTCACACTGAAACGTGAGAGAAAATATCTATACATTCAAATGATCACAGAGTATAAACTGATCCCAGAACACACAGGTGAACTGATCCCAGAACAAACAGGTGAACTGATCACAGAACAAACAGGTGAACTGATCTCAGAACAAACAGGTGAACTGATCCCAGAACAAACAGGTGAACTGATCACAGAACAAACAGGTGAACTGATCCCAGAACACACAGGTGAACTGATCACAGAACAAACAGGTGAACTGATCCCAGAACAAACAGGTGAACTGATCACAGAACAAACAGGTGAACTGATCTCAGAACAAACAAGTAAACTGATCCCAGAACAAACAGGTGAACTGATCCCAGAACAAACAGGTGAACTGATCCCAGAACAAACAGGTGAACTGATCCCAGAACAAACAGGTTAACTGATCCCAGAACACACAGGTGAACTGATCCCAGAACACACAGGTGAACTGATCCCAGAACAAACAAGTGAACTGATCCCAGAACAAACAGGTGAACTGATCACAGAACAAACAAGTGAACTGATCCCAGAACACACAGGTGAACTGATCCCAGAACAAACAGGTGAACTGATCCCAGAACAAACAGGTGAACTGATCACAGAACAAACAAGTGAACTGATCCCAGAACAAACAGGTGAACTGATCCCAGAACACACAGGTGAACTGATCCCAGAACACACAGGTGAACTGATCCCAGAACAAACAAGTGAACTGATCCCAGAACACACAAGTGAACTGATCCCAGAACAAACAGGTGAACTGATCCCAGAACACACAGGTGAACTGATCCCAGAACACACAGGTGAACTGATCCCAGAACAAACAAGTGAACTGATCCCAGAACAAACAGGTGAACTGATCCCAGAACAAACAGGTGAACTGATCCCAGAACACACAGGTGAACTGATCCCAGAACAAACAGTTGACCTTTATGAATGCAACTATTTAGATTCTCGATTTTCACAGTTAAATTGACATAAAAGTACATTTTAAAATAGTATCAATCATATTCCTTCAACTTAACTTCACTCCATATGCAGGTCGTCTCCCGATCACATGACTTGCCAAGTCAGGATACGGTTGCTAAGCAGCGCCCCTCTCGTCTCCCCTCCCTCTCTCCCTACGTCTCGCTCTCTTTTAGTCCATCAAACAGTGATTGCGTAGCTAGAAGGGATTGAGTGAGAGAGAGAGAGAGAGAGAGAGAGGGAGAGAGAGAGATACAGAGAGAGAGAGAGAGCGGGAGAGAGAGAGAGAGAGAGAGAGAGAGAGAGAGAGAGAGAGAGAGAGAGAGAGAGAGAGAGAGAGAGAGAGAGTTTATTTATAGAAGCTGTGGTAAAAGATGGTTACGTGTTGAATCTAAAATTAAACTCACGGTCCCCCCTCTCTCTCCCTCCCTCTCTCACTCTCTCTCTCTCTCTCTCTCTCTCTCTCTCTCTACTCTCTCTCTCTCTCTCTCTCTCTCTCTCTCTCTCTCTCTCTCTCTCTCTCTCTCCCTCTCCCTCTCCCTCTTTCTCTCGGGCAGATTCATTCATAGATGGAGTGTTGAAAACACGACAAAGAAGCACGAGCAGCGTGGGAGTGAGAAGCAATGCGACCCAGTTACACAATCCATACAGAAGATTTATCTTATTTTCAAACATGACGTTGTTATACAGCCTCAGGATTCAGCTGCACATCCATCAATACAAACATGTAAATGTTTGCACAGAGATTCATTATTAATCGTTTAATCTTCATATTTGTGCGTCAGTCGGAGCTTTGCTGCCCCGACCGACAAATCACTAAACCTTGAAACACTAAATCAGAGACTCTCAGTATTAACGTTCCTGTCAGAGCTGCCTCGGCCCAAACTTAAATCACCAGCAGCTCCCACCTCCCGTGAGTCGTGAGCGGGGGGGAACCATCTTAGACGGGGCCGTGCAGGAGCCGGTGTTAAAATGGAGAGAGCCCTGTGGTACTGTAACCACAACTGTCCTGGTAATGGATGGATGGAATGTGCAGGACGACAGGATGACAGGGCGGCAGGTGGAGGAGAAGACAGGTGGAGACAGGAGGAGACCGGGTGTGAAGAACAGGATGGAGAGAGATATACAGAGAGATATAAATACTGATTGAAAGATACGTTCACTTCGGCAAAGAAAAAGGACAATATGCACGTCCCTCATGAGGACGTCCATCATCGTCAGGACCTGTGAGCGCTCAGTGTCCTGGAAGGAGATGAAAGCAGAGAGGAATGAAAAGAGATCAGAATAAAGATCCTTCATAAATCAGCTGGGTTTTCTGGGAAATGTGGTTTGAAAGAAAACACACAAGTTTACTTTTCCAGCTGACACTAGAAACACTCCTTGTACATGTGTGTGATGTAAATATGGATGTACAGCCGGCCACTGGTTAGCTTAGCTTAACATAAAAGCAACCGTGAAGGCCACAACTAAAATGAGTCTGATCTAAAGAGGTCGGCAACAGAGCAGAAGTTGTACAAGACAAGAAAGTTTGAAGTGTTTTACTGAAGCATTGAACATCACATGGACACAAACAAAAACTTAGAGAAGCCTGTGTCGTCCTTTACAGTAAAGTTTCCCTTGTTAATCAATCATCCAATCAAAATTCACATTAGATCTCTTTAAGGTCGGATACAGGGGCTGTTCTCACAGAGACTTTTATCAATCTGTGTACATGATGTATAAATAAAACCAGAACACAGATATTTATCTCCTGTTGCGATCCTTAGTCTCGATGCTGGAGCTTTTCCTCTCCAGGTTTGTGGTCACCGGTGTTTGTCGTGACTGTTCACATTGATTCACCGCTGAGTTGCTTCCAGGCTGATTGGATGGAAGCTTTTTCACCGGGTCAGAGCACTCGCTCTCATTTAGAAAATCACTTCAAGCCAAAAGCAGCTGTGGAGCTTTGTTCACCTCCGTAATAACACAAAGTCCCTGGAGCACACCAGAGACTCACTGTACACGTCACAGGGGCTGAACTCCGTTTAGTGTTCAGTACAAACTGGGGCTCTGGATACTTTGTGACGTGGTTCCACTCTATTACATGCGATTGTGAGGTGTTGTTGTGTCCATTTGCTGTGTGTTGATGTTACACAAGACAAATGTGAAGCACTGCTTCCCTCCATTACTCTGGAGGAAGGATCCAGGAGTGTGTAGGCGTGGGCTTTACGACAGGGTCACACAGGGCTAATGCATTCCTGTTGTCTCTGTGTTTACCAGACTGCAGGGAAAGTGTGGAGGTGGAGGCGGAGGTGGAGAGGTGGAGGAACTAGTCTGCAACTTACAGGAGACATATTCACAAGCAGGTTGATCCTCTGTCTCAGACTGTCCATCGCTGTAGCTCCTCTTTTCAGCCTCTGTCTGTCTTCACTACATATTGATGACTACTATCCCACAGTAAAGTTTAATATTTACCCTGTAACAATAACAAGCACTATTAAAACCATCTCCTCAGGTTTGTTTCACAGTCACCAGACTGTTGATTCAATCCAAACTGTACAGACGTTAGTTTTGAGCTACTTTTTTTGTGAAACTGTGTGTGCGTATGTGTGTGTAAGTTGTGTACTGTGTGTTGATCGAGGGAGTGTGGAGTTGTGGAGTTGTGGAGCATGTTGCATCGTGAGTCATTCTCCCTTCTGCCTTTCTCTCTCTCGCCTTTCCTCACCTCCCTCCCTCACACTGGGAATTATGCAACACTCTGTAGGGCTGTGAGCAGAGAGGAAAGTGTGTGTGTGTTTGTGTGTTTTTCGGATGGGGTAGATGGATGGAGAAAGAGAGAGAGATTAGAGTGAGGGAAAGGCAGGGAGACGGTTATCCTCGTTTATAAAGCTCTCCCTGCGTCTTCCTCCTTCAGTCATCATTTCCATGTCACACTTCCTCTATTCCTTCACTCTTCTCTCAAGGTCACTGACGAGGACGGTCTAGCCACGTTTTCCAGCCTGTGATTGGCTGCCGCAGCGGAGCAGGACCTTAAAGAGACAGCTGTGTTCCTTTTTCTAAATTGTGCCCTGACAGTGGCTGAGCAGAGCACCGGCTGTGGGGAGGCGTGACTGAGTTTCCCTCACACTAACACAGAGTTTCCCCCCTTCATGAAATATTCATGGTGACCAGTTAAAATAACATTTATAACTGGAAAGAGGCTGCAGGTCCTTCATCTGTTTCAGCCTCTGAGCAGAAACTCAAGGTCAGAGTGACTAATGATCGATCACTTGCTCTGAACCACAGGGTATTTATAGATACTTTAATATACAACCATGTGGCCTGACGCAAACAGATCTGATCACAACTGGAAACATGCAGCTAAACTGCAAGTAGCATCATCAACACGACCATCTGACATCAGACGAAAGCAAAACAGGTCCGGCCTTTGCATGGACGATGTTGGTGTAATATACATGTTCTGAAAAATGTATTATGGTCTTGGACGTTTCCCCAGGCCTGCGCTAGATCTCCAGGGTGACTCATTGTATAGTTTTATGCTTTTGCTTTTTTAAATTGACCGAAATAACTCCGGAAAGTAATGACAATTATTGTTTTATATCTACAATTGTGTTTCCTCTTCGCTTGAACAACTCACTACCGGTGGTAATCCAGTCATTTTCTGTAGCTACAGTTTGGCCGGTGTTTCTATTATAAGATGAAGGAACTGAGTCGAGCAGAAGGTGCACTCAGTGTAGGCGGGAGACAGAAACACAGCCAGTGGCACACACAAAGACACACACAAATACACACACACACACAAGCACACACACACACACACACACACAGACGCACTCACAGAAACTTCCACTTGTTCCATATGAATACGAATCATTTATTCAAGTGTGAAGCACTTCCAAAAAGGTCCAGCACCCGATTCGTGATAATGAGTGTGTGTGTCTGCAGCTGTAGGATACATACAACTCATATTACCATGTACATGTACACTTACTTTCAGAGTATTTCTAAAGTAATATTTGACAGAATGTCCTTTCTGCTGTTTGCTGTAAGGTGCTGCTCCTTATCTCATCCCTATTGGAAGTCCTGTAAAAGGCAACAGAAAACAAAACCGCAAAGAGCATCTGGACTAGAAGGATAGATACGAGGAGGGAGAAACAGAGTTATCAAAATAGAGTTGATCAACTTCTCCACAGAATCATTGCGTCATGTCCCCGTGGTCACGATGAGAGGAGAAAACTCTGGAGAGTGGAGAGAGATGCAAGTCGAGAGCAGATAGGGACGAGAGTGATCACACAGCTGGAGGGCAGATAAGGAACAACAGAGAACAACAGAGGAAGTGGAGAGAAGGAGGTCAGTGGATTACAGCACAGTCTCATGTCTCTGGGACGTTTGCCCAAATGATCGTACAAGTATCCTCAGCTGTCAGATGCAAATCAGCCTCAAGCCCTTTTTAAAACGTTTCTTTTTTTACATCTTTCTTCATGAACGTTGAGGAAAAGTTGGACTTTCCTTCAGAGACGTGTCCCAGGAGCTGTCCAGGGTGCTGAAACTGGAGCTGCTGGGAATATCTGCAGTTTTCCACTGGAAGTATTTGAGCTGGTTAGCAATTAGCAGCACAGTTTTTGGGCACTAAATGTTAATGTGAACACTTCCCCTTGGTTTTGATGTGCTCATTCTTTTCATACATTTCTCTTATCGCTAATATTTCCCCCACCCTCCACAAAATGTCATGGAAATCAGTTGAGTAGTTTTGGTGAAATCCTGCTAACAAAAAACTAATGTAGATAAAGATTCAGATTATTTTGTATTTATATTCACCATTTCTTCACTGGCACATTTTTGTGTGTGAGTCTGAGTGTGTATGTTTGTGTGTGTTTGTGTGTGAGTCTGAGTGAGTGCGTTTGCCTGTGTATTATTTCACTCACCAGCCTCTTCAACCTGAAGGGCACCAGAAGGGACCCTCATTCACACAGGTTAGGAGTCTTACACAACTCACAACTAAAGGATCTGTGAGCAGATACGAGTATACATATGTGTGTGTGTGTGTGTGTGTGTGTGTGTGTGTGTGTGTGTGTGTGTGTGTGTGTGTGTGTGTGTGTGTGTGTGTGTGTGTGTGTGTATGTGCACCAGTGCACCAGTGTGTCTCAGGCTGTGGAGTCCTCACACCTGTACCGTGCACACACCTGTCGTGTTAGTGCAGCCATGTCCGCTCATTTATCTGTCATACGTGTGTTTGATCGTCTGCATGTTTATATCTGCAGGACATGTCTGTGCTCTGTGATGCAGCCATGATGTTCATCAGTGCACACATGGCATTGTGCCCAAGGACTCACACGCACACACACAAACACACACACACACGCAAACACACTCTCATCACTGTACATGTTATTGCACAAAGTGGTGTATGATTTGTATTATCCATCCATCCATTATCTATACCACTTATCCCATGAGGGGTGTGGGGGGGCTGCAGCCAATCCCAGCGGACATTGGGTGAGAGGCCGGGTTCACCCTCGACAGATCTCCAGTGTATCACAGCTCGAGCATGTTGAGACAAACAACCTTTCATGCTTCTTTGTGTTAAATTCCTATTTACAAATGTATGATTCACAATGTGACATTTACAGAGAGTGTAAGCTGGAGGGTTGGAGCGTGTGACCTGAATCTTCCAGACAAACTGGGAAAGTGTTTGTGCAAATGAGCATCTAACACCCTCCTCTGCATCAATGAATACCAGAGAGATCCCATGAGCAAGGCAGCAAATCCCACAGCTGCTTCGGTGCAGCTGCTCAGAGGCCGGTGGTCCTTCTGGGACTTTTCCAGGATCTGGATACTCATATCTCTGTAGAGCTGGGAGAGAGAGTGTGTGACATAATTCATGTTAATAACAAAGGTTGTTTTTTCCTTCCACTGTTTGTATTGGTCACGATTGTTCTTTACTGTTTGCTGCTTAACGTGAATAAAACTTTAATACTTCGCCTCATTGGAGAGCATGACGTGCTCCTGAGTCAGGTGGATCTTCATTGACAATGATATTGAACACAACAACTCCCATGATCCCACGCTGCTTCACGATGTCATCAAACTAGCTCAAAGCTCCACATATTCAATTCATATGCTTGCGTGACTTTAGACTCTTAATCTTTATAAGGATTTAAAACATTAATCCTATACAATCCTGACAGAGCAATGGAGGAATGATATATAACACTGAACTGTGTCTGTCACAGTGTGATGTTTGTGCTGCTTTTATGTGAAAAATGTGTTTTCCTTGACTTGACAACAGAAGAAACTACATCAGAATCGGCAAATAGTGTGACTGTGTGTGTGTGTGTGCGTGTGCGTGTGCGTGTGCGTGTGTGTGTGCATGTGCGTGTGTGCGTAGACGTGTTAAGAATCAATTCTCATATTCAAGACTGATTTCCAGTCTATTGCCTCCATTTGTCTCCGCTAAGAACAGTGACAAAGCATTTTTCATCCGTCACACCTTCTGATCTTTTCCATTGGTCGGATTCACTCGGTCACATGTCATCAAATCACAATCAGCTGAAGTTCAACAAAGAGAAAATGGAATTATTTCTTCAACTTTACTTTACACATCTCTCTTTGGGTTTGCTTCACCTCCCTCCCTCAGTCCATTCATCCATTTCTGATTTCTTCATTTTTGTCATCTTCGTGATTAGGGAGCCGTGGTTACCTGACAGCTGTTGCTATGGTGACCAGGTCTCTGAAATGTTTTTGTTCTGTTGTTTTCCTCCCACTCCCGTGTCTCTGCTTACCTCACAGTACACTCTGTTATTAGCCCTTTATGAAAAGATGTGTTGCTCTTTTATTTTTCCTGAGCAGCATTCTGGGAGATGCCCAGAGCAGATGATGGAGAGGAAGAGAGAAGATGAAGAAGGGGAAAGATGAGAGTGTAAATACAGAGTGTCCAAAATGGCCTTTAATAAATCTGTCTCACAAATGATTTACAGTTTGATCAGAGACAGAATATCATAGCTGTCATTTTTTACATTTGTATCTTCACCTTGTTTCCTATGAGCTCCTCCACTGAACGTCTGTTTCCATGTGTCGCTCACAGTCCAGACTTCATCTCACCTTTTATTCTTTACTTGCACTTTTTCTTTGTGTGAGTAGTGACACAGATTCTCGAAGCTCAGTTTTATAAAAGAACATTGATAAGTGGAGCCGGCTGAAACCAGGCCACACTTCAATTATGATAGAGGCGAGTATTGATCCCAGTGAAACTCGGTATAGACACACACAGGCAAACGTTTGCATAGCAGCACACAGCGACAACTCGACACAAACACACCCTCATACTTGCTCGTGTGTTATGCAATGTAGTGTGATCTCCCCTCAACTCATTTGCTTAGTGTTTGAATCCCACTCAGTCAGGATGGATGTGTTTGTTCATGCATGTGTGTGTGTGTGTGTGTGTCTGGCAGCTGCACACTATTCATAGCACCCTGCTCCATTTGAAGGCTCTAAAAACAGCAGAATAATTGTCTAATCTTCCACAGCAGGTGGTGCACACAGAAATAAAGGATGTGAAGCCGAAGCTTTGCTCGGATCGACCATAACAATCACAATGTTTCACAATGTGGTTTGTTAGTTTTCTGTTATTGCATTATTGTTTGTTCTGTGCACAGTGGCCCGGCTGTTCATTCCCTATATTCCCACAATATATATCTCCTCTTCAACCTCGCTCTTCCCTCGTTTCTACTCTTATTTGTCAACACAATCTCTGGAAAATAAAATCGATGTTTCATCCATTCACAGCTCTGGATTCTTTTATGTCCAGTCGAACGCTGCCCAACTGACGCAGCCTTTATCCGGCATCTGGGGAAAAGACTTTGTGCGAGAGTCTTTTCCCCAGATGCTATTGATGCTGCAGATGTGCACTTTGTTTGCTTCACAGCAGCAGAGACGCTGCGGCTTGAACAGCTGCTGCCAACGGAACAAACATCCAGGAACAAGATCTGTTCATCTGACTGAGGAGTTATCAGTTCCCAAATTCATATAGTGTAAAAAATACTGTGAAATACAACACATTGAAGACTTTGGCATGATGGACACTTTTCCCCTCATATACACACGTCTTATCAGCTCATTTTTCACGAGCAGAGTTGAATTATTGACTTCACATAAACAGGCATCTTCCCCAAACCCCCAAACTTCAATTGTCCCCAACAGCTGAAGATTCACTCTGTTATATGCCAACTGAGAATTTGTACAATTACGCAAACATAATAAAAACTATCACCCTAGGCATCGTGAAATTAAAGTTAGTTTAGAGCAGAGTAATAATTTAGTTTATGTTGCATGTGCTCATGTACTAAAGTTTTTAGGGGGAGGGAAATTGCTCAATTAAAGATAAATAATAAAAACATCAACTAGATAAGTTTATCATGTGATTAAACTAAGATTTGGGAAATGTATTAGTTTAGTTTATAGATAAATCAATAGATAGACATATACCCATTAATTCATACTTTATACATCAAAGAAAGGAAATTACAGTTTTATAGCAGCAAATACACACATAAAAACACAAGACTCACATATTATATATAAAAACACATTACACAACATGGGGTTGGTACAGACCAAAATTAACCTGTTACTGCCAGATAAATAAATAAATAAATACTAAATGGCACTATACTTACACTGTCTGGTGAATAATGGGATCAAATATATATATCACTGTGCCAATGAAAGTATTATGTGCAAATATTCATGTATAAAAGTGCAGAGAAGCTGTTTTATGGAAAAAAACTGCCTCGCCCTATTTGGTCCTCGTTTCCTCCGCGGAGTGAAACCCCGGGGAACCCTGAGTGCTGAGGCCGGGCCTGCGCACCGCCGCGGAGGGACACGGCATCCGGAGAAGAAGCCTGTTGGTCGGCTCTCCTTTCCGCCGTCATCAGTGGCGCGTGTTCCCGGAGCAGGTCGAAGAGTCTCCGCCGCTTTTCAACCGGTCACCCCGAACCACCGAGCGGTCCTCCCGTCCTCCGACCCGGGGCCAGGCCGAGCCGAGCCGTGCCAGCTGCCCGCGGCCGCGTCATCTCAACTCGTGCCCGTTGTCTGAGAGAAATTAACTCGTTTTGAGGATCTCGTGACAGCTTGATAATAGTTTTCATCAGCTGTCAAGTTGAAGTCGTCCATTGTTTTTTTTTAACCCTCCTCTTCGTCACCACCTCGCACGTTGACCCGGTTCCGGAGCTCGGAACCAGCCGAACAGCGACTCGTCTTCTGAGGAGAACCCGACTGACTGCGCCGACATGGGGGTAAGAGCTCGGAGTTCCACTGGCAGCTGCTGGTACCGGCTCCGGTACCGGTACCAGCCGGTCCTTTGACGGGGGCGTTGAGCCTCAGAGCCCCGGTGGTACGGTGACACTGAGCCCGGGGGGGGCTCTCGTGTCCACCAGCTGTGGGTTTCACGTTACCTGCGTGTTTAATTGGGATTTGTGTCATTTGTCATGTTATTAAAACCAACGCTTCTCCGTGTGGTGGCACCGGAGAGTCACCGGAGGGGGGGGGGCGGTCATCACCTGGACACCGCCGCCCCTCCTCTCTTCCTCCCGGGGAACTTGCGCCAGATTTGAGTCGCGACTCCCGCCGGTGCAGGGTAGTAACGCGTTACATCCCCCCTACGTTACTCATCCAGCCTGTTTTGCAGATTAAATCACGTTTTGCTTTGTTTGTTTTCTGCATAATCTGGAGGGGGGGGGGACACGTCCACACGTCCCCCCCCGTTAACCGTGTGACATTCTCGCCACTCGAGTTCCACATCCTCCAGAGCCAACACCTTCATCCCGTGATGAGCCAGGCTGTTTCCAGCTGATGTGCTTTGAACCCGTGTTTGTCTCCGAGCTGCAGGAACATGAGCTGCTTCATGCACACAAAACAAAACATAGATACAGCTGTGAACATCTGTAGCTGCAGAGGATGGAGGGAGCTCACAGCCTGGACATCTGCATGTATTAGTCACACAGACAGAAACGATGATGATGAGGATGATGATGATGGTTCATAATGTGTGATTGTGTCGTGGAACATGAAACCTGCTGCTGGTGAAAACCTGCAGGTTGTGTTTTTGGTGCACTTCTATTCAAACGTTACATAATGCGACAGCACGTCGTGTGGCTGGTGGAGCTGGAGCTCGGTGAGGATACAGAGGCAGCTCCGGTCCGGATGCACAGACAAGATATATAATTATTTTTTAGATTTTGAGTGCGTCAAAATGGTTCCTCAGCTGCTCTGTGGTCCATCCCCTCCTTAATCCTCTCTCTCCGAACAAAATGTATCCCAGAGGAACGTGTGGACACGACCAACCCCCAGCAGTCTCTAAAAAAAACCAGTGAGCTGTCAGGTCACGAAGGACATCCTGTTCCAGTCGTTCAATTTAGACTCCATCATGTGAATATTACAGAAACATCACTGTGATGTCATTATGAGTTAATATCCAGTGTCCACACTAACGTTGCTTTATGGAAGTTGTGCTCTCCTGCAGTATGTCTATTAACTTATAGTGTTTGTATCATCGTATGAAGTTTTCACTATATGATCAACACGTTCTGTTGAGTAACTGCAGCTCCAGTCCTTCAATAGTGTCATGGTCCATCCCTGCTAATGAGGCATGATGGGCAGGGGTTACTCAGGAGGGGAGGGGGGGGGGAGGTTGGTTGGCATGAGAGAGCATCGAGGCCGAGTCGTGGAAAACGCCGGCGCTCTGTCACGGTTTGTGATGCCGTCCGTCGCCAGAGGCGGAAACAGGCACACAACTCCCGACTTGTGCGTCAAAGAGTGGAGGAGTGTTGGTGAGTGGAAACTCCCGTGATCCAGCTGCCAGCCGGCTGGGTAGAGTAAGAGGAGTGGGTGAAACCGGCTGGGGTCGGGGGGACATAATCTGAGGGACGGTCGGTTGACAAGGGAACTGGGGCCATTGGATCCGGGCCGATCAATAGTTAGGGGATGTAGCTGCAGGAGACAACGATCGGCTGGTGGAAGGACGGACGGCAGAGACGAAGGGAAGGTCAGACACTTCAGGCCTCAGGACTAGAGGCCGTGTGACCGAGACGGTGTGAGTTCCTCTGAACGCCGCTGGCAGGGAGACGGCTGATGGGAAACAGAGAGAGAGACGCCTCTGTGGTGAGTCACCTTGAGAAGGGTGAACACCGGGAGAGATGGAGGAATGTGAGGAGGGAGCAGGAGACGCTGCTTATTAGTGATAAGATGGACCGAGACAGAGGGAATAGAGTCTGGGCAAGAAATGGAAAGATGGACACTGAGAGAGAGAGACGGAAAAGAAGAGATATCCAAGGATGAATGCTCCTGCCGATATCCCACAATGCACCAGGAGCGGAAGCTTGAGAGGGAGAGCCAATGGCTGAGGAGGAAGGACGGTGCGAAGTGTGTGTCTGAGGCGTCTGATCCAGGCTCCATGAAGCTGATGGTTCACTCGCTCTTGACTTAATGGGATCTCATAATAATTAGTACTGAACTGACACTGAAACAAGTGCACATACTCAGTCACACACCAGAATGTGAGGATGTGAAGACACAAAGCACTTTATACTGTAAATTATGGTTATGAATACATTTAATTTATCACAAATGTTTGTGCAGATTCCATTTTTCAAAATATAAAGTACGCAGCCAGTTGCCTAGCAGCACGTACATAATTAAACTTAATGAAAGCACAGTCAGTCAAACTACTGTGGCGTGAGAAGTGCAGTCCACTTTCACATTTCATATCACTACCGAGAAGTCACTGCAGTTAATGTAGTAAAACCATAAACTGTATTTATTTTCACCTTTTTCAGTTACAAAGTGGTTGAAACTGGGTTAAAACATTTCAGGACAAAGTTTAATAAGACCCGGGACTTAAATAATACAGAAATAAGCATTAATAACACAAAGATAATAAAACAGTCAACACACACGGGTGTGTACACGTGTTAACGCTCGTAGTCACACGATCTGTGTTCTCATGGTCACGGACTCTGTTGCGTAATTGTTTCAGTCAATATCTCATCAGTGCAGACTCTCACTAGTTTCTCCGTGTGGGGGAGATAACGTGAATCCATACTCCTGCTAATCAGCGATCGGGGGGGTTTCTAACGTCAGCGGCTCTGTTGGCTTTAAACGGAACAGACGCTGACTCACTTAGTGTCAACGTCTACCAGTCATTCAGGAGAGTGACAGGACGTTAGAGCAGTCTTACATAACACAACTTCACATTCAGTGCAATCATCACAAAAATACACTGACTGGGCCCAGTAGGTTGGATGTTGCTAGGAGACCTAACATGTTCCGTTTATCGGACCATTGGGAGTCGACGCCGTCAATCAGATTCCATCGACAGCTGCCATTTTCTATCACTCTCAGACGTGTCGCACAGCAGGAGGTGACACGCTGACAAATGACAGAACAGAATCTGTCGTCTGCTTTATTGGAAATGTTCCCTGACAACCAGAGGCTTCTGCTGCACAAACATTCCCCTTAAAACCCAAACTGAGCTCCTGTGCCCCTGTGGCATTTCACTGGAAACACACACATACTAAAACCCAGTGTCGTCATCACCAGGCGGTCTTTCACCCTGAGTGTGTCTGAGGCCGTCTCCTCGTGATTAAACCTCGGTGCAGATGAGTAGATCAGGGCAGACAGAGCAGGGAAGCAGATGGGCAGCCTGGAGGCAGGAGAATGTAAACAAAGTGGGACAGTGAAGGGAGGGGTAGATGAGGGAGGACCCCTCTTACTGCGTCAGTGTGTGTGTCTGTGTGTGTGTGTGTGTGTGTGTGTGTGTGTCGCGTGCCAGTCAGACAGTCCTTCAGTGTTTTCTAGGTCGGTCTGGCCACTGATCTGTGTGATAATCCATTTCTTTGTGTGTGTGATCCATAAAATGTTTCACTCTTTGGTCACTGGAGCGTCGTCGTATATTGTAGAAAAACAGGCCAAACACCAAATGACTGGATGCTCGACACACGTAGCATGACCTAAATAAGCATCAACTAAAAAACAATTACGGGAATTAATTAATAAATGTCAGAGATCCTGGAGATTGATGCTGTTGTTTATATCATTTATAGATGCTCCGCCCTCTGTTTGATCTCCCGACACTTTGATGTGAATCTAACTTAGATCTGCATCTGTGTCCTAATCTGTGCATTTTAATCACTAATTATCGTAATGTTTGACTTTACTCATGGTCGTAGGCTGCACTGATAAAACGTCCCTGGTTGATGTCTGAGATGTGATCAGTGAATTCAGCAGATAAATGATTTATCCAGCCGTCCCCAGACCTGATCCAGACAGAGCAGACGATCCAGACAGAGCAGACAGAGCAGACGATCCAGACAGAGCAGACGATCCAGACAGAGCAGACAGAGCAGACGGCTCATGTTCAGCATCTACATCTGTCCAGTCGCTCACTTTGTAACATCTGGATGCTGCTGAAACTTCCTCAGGTTTTACAGTCTGAGATCAGGGATCGTGCTCTAGAGCAGAAATGATTTGCTCCATATTTATTCAGTTTAGTTATGAATTCAGCCTGTTACTGACATCGAAAGAGACATATGTCAATGTGTTGTACTTTAAAACGACAAACAACACCAACTGTAGAATTGAAATATAAAAAGATAGTCTTGTAAAATAAGCCTATGAAAATGTGTATGTACTGGAGTCTTTGGCCTTGTTGCCTCGTTGATGGTTCTGTTCTGAGAGACGTTTGTTTCCACTCGTCAATACGATTATAGGTTTGTCTGTTCCTCATCTTGGTTGGTTAACAATTCAGCAAGTGATTCATGACCAATGAATATTGTTGAACGAGAGGCTTGGAATGAAAAGATGGGAGAAAGAAAGAGAGAGAGAAAGGGAGAGAGAGTGTGATGGAGAAGGGATTATTATCGTTCACTAGGTTAATCTGTGAGTGTAGTAAACAGCAGTAATCTGATGGTCGGCTACTGCCCGGGGAAGCACCTCCTAACAGATGGCACCCCACACACACACACACACACACACACACACACATGATCCGGTGCATGCAGATTCACAATGGCACACTCACAACATCTTTGATTTACACCTATAATACACATTTGACATATGCTCATAGTGCAGTCTGGTGGTCCGCTTGGCCGTCATCAAGCCATCACTCAGCCAGCTTTTCATCGAGCGGGGGGGAAAAACAGACGGTAAACAGAATAAAACAGCCATCAAATCAGTGTGAAGCCGCTTGGCCACACTAATCCGTGTCAGAGCTTTCCGTGGTGAACATCTGCCTGGCGAGCGAGGTTCAGGTCCCAGTGTGTTTCCCAGTAGAAAGGACGTTTGGCTGGAGGCTGTGAAAACGCTTCCAGGAACCGTCAGCGGAGTTCAGGCTCAACGTGAAATTCAAATAAACGTCATGAGGTTAAACAGGATGTTTTAAATTCTCTGAATAAGTGAAGCCAGATTTCCTCCAGCAGTGGATTCATTTAATTAACCACACTTCACTTTATTCATTTAGCCTCCTAAACCCAATTAGTGTGTAATAAATTGTCTCATTGTGTCTTTGCCTCTAAAAACAAATTCGTCTGTGGTTTTACGGCTGAATCATCATTTTTGCAAGGCCGCCATGTTTAACTAGGTTTTGCAATTTCCTCTGGTCTCATGGTAGTAGTAGGACAAAGAAATGCTCACATCCTGCCTTTTTATTTTTGGATTTTTCTGTTTCCATGGGAGATGTTTTGCTAAACCGAGCAGCCAGCTGACATTTTATCTCTTTGCTAGAAACCCTCAGGATGAAAGTATAAATAATAAGACAGGACTGAACTGATTGATGTTGTGTTTGTGTGTTGACAGTATGGACGGTCGGACAGCTACCGCGTGGCCACCACGACGGATAAGGATGAGAAGGAGTCACCCAAGAAGAAGGGAGCCAAGGACATGGATGACCTCAAGAAGGAAGTTCCCATCGTGAGTACAACACCTCCTGCTTCCTGGCCTCACTGACATGTCCTGCAATGGAACAACTTCCTCTAGAACCTGCTTGGTCAAACACTGGAGTGGTTAAGAATCTCATTGAATTCAAATTCTATTCATTTTTTTTTCCGGCAATTTAATTGGCTTGAACAGCTTTATTTTTTTGAATTAATGTAATAATTGATGGGTGTTTGCAGTTTATTTTTCTTTTCTCATTCACTGTAGACGGAACACAGAATGTCTGTTGAGGAATGTTGCAGGAAATACAACACTGACATCGTGCAGGTGAGTGTATGACTCAGCACTTTCTGATTGACGTGGATATCCCTGTCAGATTGGAAGTTAGACCAATCTCTGATTTATTCCATCATCCCTCGTCTCCTCCTCCTCTCTGTCCCCTCCCTTGCTCTCAGGGTTTGACCAATGCCAAGGCAGCAGAGTACCTGCTCAAGGACGGCCCCAACGCCCTGACTCCACCCCCCACCACCCCGGAGTGGGTCAAGTTCTGCCGCCAGCTGTTCGGCGGCTTCTCCATCCTGCTGTGGATCGGTGCCATCCTCTGCTTCCTGGCCTACGCCATCCAGGCGGCCACGGAGGATGAGCCCGCTGGGGATAACGTAAGTGCAAGGCTGCAGTGGATGGACATTAACAAGATTACTGTCAGTCCAGATAAAGAAGTAATATTTTGAGTTATTGTAGTTTAAGCACTGCACCGGCTGTAAAGGTTTAGAGCTTTGAATGAAATATAAACACCAGCGAGCGATCAAACATCCTGAGGGAGTTCGTGAAGAGGCTGTGAATCGCTGCTTGTGTGTTTGCTGCCGGTCCTCCAGCACATCACTTTATAAAAACAATGTGCTGAGTCACTCCTCCTCGGGGAGAAAGCTGTGTCAGTGATAATGTCCTCTGTTAGTTCGAGTCACGCCCCCCGACCCATCGTTGATTGACAGACACCATCCTCTCAGTGTCATTCTGGGCAGACCGGAGGGAGCGTGTGACTCCTGGTTGGTAGCGGCTGGGCGAGAGAAGGGCGTTCATGGGTCAGCTCTGTTTCTCTCAGGTCAGAGTCCAGCCGGAGACTGAGGCTGAGAGGATCTGACACTCACAGTATGAAGGGACTAAACGCTTGGTCCCTACCACAGGGGAGGTGAAGCCCCGACGGGGATGAGTCGCCCTCACTCACTGTATCATACACACAGAGTTTAAAAACCACACTCTGATAAACAGCTGCAGCTGTGTCACATGAGAGTCCTCTACAGGAAGATTATTCAGCCCAGAGGATTTAGACCCTCTAATGGTGACATATTAAAACATAGAAGATATAAGTCATAAAACGATGAAGGGAGTAGACAGCTAACAGATGGACGACCTCCAGGTCACTGACTCCACATCAAACCACTTGATGCCGTCAGCTACAGGATGTGAGACTGAGATGAAAGTTGTGAAGACAGTTTGTGTTAGTTTGGAATTTAAACTTTACAGGAGCAGCAACATCCTGAAATAGCTTCTTTACCTCCCGCTCTCCTCAAGGGTTCAGTGTTTCATGTCAGAAAGACGACTGATGGTTTATTCCTTGTGTTTCTCTTTCCCTCCTCTCACGTGATATGTTTTTAGATAAAGGAGAAGCCAACTAATAACTTTCTGCATTAAATATGAAATTCTCATCTTCCTTTCCTCCTCCTCTGTCCGTCTCCACCGCTGCAGTTGTATTTGGGAATCGTGCTGTCGGCTGTCGTCATCATCACCGGCTGCTTCTCCTACTTCCAGGAAGCTAAGAGCTCTAAGATCATGGAGTCCTTTAAGAACATGGTCCCTCAGGTACCCAACACCACGATATTCTATATTATATATATTAAATTGCATTTGCTTCTAACCATTGCCAAGGATTTTAACAAAAAATTACATACTTCCTTTATGAATGTGAAAGCTTCATGCATTATTATGTCACAGCAATTTTTTGGAAAGAGGCTTCAACTTTATTTTTCCGACTTTGCTTCATCTGCTTTATTCTTTTAAACAAAACAAGAAGATGTTTATTTGAATGTTGTGCCCTTTCAAAACATTCTCTCTCTCCCTCTGATTCTCTTTCTGTCTCTCTCTCTTCTTCCCTCTGTTCCCAGCAAGCCTTGGTGATCCGTGAGGGAGAGAAGATGCAGATCAACGCCGAGCAGGTGGTGGCAGGAGACCTGGTGGAGGTGAAGGGAGGAGACAGGATCCCTGCTGACCTGAGAATCATCTCCTCCCACGGCTGCAAGGTGAGACACAACCACAGACACACACACTGTAATCAAACAGAAACTATTCTCAACGCCTAATAGGCCTTCGTCAGATGTCTCTCCAGAGTGTCACGTTTCCTGCCTAAACACTTTAATCAGAGTTTATTTTGAAATTTAAAGTGTGGGTGCACAGTCAACGTCAGTAAAGGTGTCTGGAGCATCTTTGATATCCTCTTGTGTTGGTTGATAAATATTTAACTACACACGACTTGATCTCCCAGATTTTCAGTGTTTCCACTTGTTTTCATATGAGCCTCAGTCCAAGTCTCACATTGTTTACTATGAATCTAATGAATTGTACGCCGTCTCGTAACACTCACCATCACTGGGTCAAATCCCCGTCTCCTGCTCTGTCCAGGTGGACAACTCGTCCCTCACTGGTGAATCAGAGCCCCAGACCAGGTCACCTGACTGTACCCATGACAACCCCCTGGAAACCCGCAACATCGCCTTCTTCTCCACCAACTGTGTCGAGGGTAAGTTCACCATCGCCAACCATCCTTATTTTTATTATTACCATCATATTCAGCGTATATACAGTGTGAGGGTTGATCCACTCTGCCTCTGTGGTAGAAACACGTCTTATGTGTGTGTCTGTGTGTACTCACTCACATGGCTGCGAGCGTATGTTTGTATTGTTGCGGTTCAGTGGTTCTCAGATTGAACCGCAAACAGAGACAGAACCACACGTCGGCTACGGTCAAAGTGTTCGGTCTGATGACGGAGCAGTTTGTGACATCACAGGAGTCCAGTGCTTCAAAGTGTGACCTCGTTTAACCAGGTTCCTGTTTCCTCTCCTGCTCAGTGCGTCGTGGCACTGGAGCTTTAACTTGCTCTGTGCTGCTCATGATGGCAGATCGGAGAAGAAGAAAGTGTGGCGCCCTCTCATGGATATATTGCTACATTACATTAACACACCAACACTTTCACCATCATTCCTCAGTGAAACCGAAGCGTCTTTTCATTTATTCTAGAGCCTGACCTATATGGATTTCTCTTCTGCATAGTTTATCTGTAAAATAAAAGACGCATAGACTCATATCTGATTACTGTTATGGACCACACCTCCTTCCTTGTCTCTGGAGTTGATGAAGACGAGTGTTACTAATACTTACTAACCGCTGCTCCCTCTCTCCCTCTCCAGGAACCGCTCGTGGTATTGTCGTGTGCACCGGGGATCGCACAGTGATGGGCCGCATCGCCACCCTCACCTCGGGCCTGGAGACTGGCAAGGTGACATGTTCATTATTATCTGTTTTGCGATATTGGTCTTTTGTGTCATTTGCAAGTCCAATAATTGAGGTTGTTTACTAAAAACAGGCCTTTGTGGAGCCTGTTTTCATCATTCAGTTGCAAATTAATTTGTCTTTAAGCGACCTTTAAGAGCTGACGATCCCAAAACTCAAATGTCTGAGCTTCAGTGCCTGAAGTTTCTTATCAACAAGTTATCAAGACAGAGAAACTTCATCTTCTTCAGTCAATCTAAACCTCGTCTTGTTCTCCTCAGACACCCATCGCCAAGGAGATCGAGCACTTCATCCAGATCATCACGGGCGTGGCCGTGTTCCTGGGCGTCAGCTTCTTCATCCTGTCCATCGTCCTGGGCTACTCCTGGCTGGAGGCCGTCATCTTCCTCATCGGCATCATCGTGGCTAACGTACCTGAGGGACTGCTGGCCACAGTCACTGTGAGTTGGCAGAGAAATAAGGAGTTTGTGAGATGATAGTTAGGGAATGATAGGTTTTGATGAATTTAATATTGTGTTGTGTGTCTCTCTCTCTCTGTTACAAGATTGTTGTTCTTCCTTCAAGCTGTAATTTTCATTTGTGTTTAATGTTTCTGTGTTTTTATGTAATTTTTTGTTTTTTTTATCGACTCAATTGTTTGTGCAGACTTGGGTCAAACCCTATTTTCATGTACAAGTTAAAAAAAAACTACTAAAGAAAACAGAAATCAGATTCATAGAATATTCCTGGGTTCTTTCTTCACCCACAACTCATCCAAGAAACTCGGCTCAGTAGTTTTTACATATTCCAGCTCAGACACATTGAAATCGTGTAAATGTACTTCAGGTATTTCTCATGTTAAATATCATCTGTCAGATTCCCTGAGCAGTTTCACCCATGTCTGGTTGTGTCTTTCCTTTGTGTGTGTGTTGTTCTAAGTATGTGTCTTATATTGTGTCGTGTACAGTGTGTTGGCTTCTCTCTTGTCGTGCTTTTGTCGGTGCTTGTGTGTTTTTTGTGATATGTGATGTTGCTGTTGGTCGGTTTGGGCATTTGTGTGTTTGTATATTCTTGTGCTTTCCACATTCTCTCTGTGTCAGTATCAGCTGTCGTGGTCCAGGTGTTGTTACTGTCTCTGTTTGTGTATCTCTCTTTTCCATCTCTCTTCTCTCTCTCTCTCTCTCTCCGACAGCACATGCCCCATGTGTGTTTGTGTGTTTCTGATTCTCTCTCCCTCCATTGTCTCTGTGTGTCTCTCTCCCTCTTCTCCAGGCCACTCACGGTGCTGTCTGCAATGACAACGGCTAGCTAATGTAATGACTTCAGGCTAATGAGTTAGCGTTATGAGGTCCGGCCTCTGCTTGGCCTTGGCTACTACTGTTCTTGCCGAACGTGGCATGATGATGTAATGCACCCCCGCTCTGCTTCACTCGGTCACATGTTCTCTCTGCATCGCTTGTTGGCCTGTGGTTTATTTTGTGGGAGGTTTTTAGTGCATTTTGCTGTAGACGGACTTTTGACGAGCAGGATAAACATCTCCAGGTGTTCAGATGGTTTAGTTCGTGGTTAATTGTTTAAAAATCATTTTGACACTGATTCTTCTGCTCATTGGCAGAACATCCGCCCTGGAGATGTTCATCTGTGTTGTTAGTTCACCAAAGAAAGTAGATGCTAATTTATTTTTCTCTTTCTCTGTTTACGTTCTGTCCTTATTTATAACGTTGTTTGTCAACAACCTAATTTCTTCCTCTCTGTCCTCTCGTCCTCATTGCCTCTACTCTCCTCTTTCCCTCCTGTCTCTCTCCTCTCTCAGGTGTGTCTGACTCTGACTGCTAAACGAATGGCGCGTAAGAACTGCCTGGTGAAGAACCTGGAGGCCGTGGAAACTCTCGGCTCCACCTCCACCATCTGCTCAGACAAGACGGGGACGCTGACCCAGAACCGGATGACCGTGGCCCACATGTGGTTCGACAACCAGATCCACGAGGCCGACACCACCGAGGACCAGTCTGGTGAGGCTTTCAAACATTTTACATGTTCTCTGATCGGTTAAATCATTTTTTTTAAAGTGACGATTGGTGGAGACACAGCTGAATCTCTTTTTCTTTCCGTTCTCTAGGCTCCTCCTTCGATAAGAGCTCCCTCACGTGGTCGTCTCTGGCCCGAGTCGCCGCCCTGTGTAACCGCGCTGTGTTCAAGGCCGCTCAGGACGCTTTGCCCATCCTGAAGCGCGATGTGGCTGGAGATGCTTCGGAGTCTGCTCTGCTGAAATGCATTGAGCTGTCGTGTGGCTCAGTGAAGATCATGAGGGAGAAGAACAAGAAGGTGGCTGAGATCCCCTTCAACTCCACCAACAAGTATCAGGTTCGTCCGCCCGGTTTATTTCCAGCTGGAAAACAAATGCATGTGATCACAAACTTAAACATTTTGAAAGTTACGATACTGACGCTTACATATGTTCCCGTCAGCTGTCGATTCACGACACGGTGGAAGGAGAAAGCGAGAGCAGCTACCTGCTGGTGATGAAGGGAGCCCCAGAAAGGATCCTCGACCGCTGCTCCACCATCATGGTGCAAGGCAAGGAGCAGCCCATGGATGAGGAGATGAAGGAGGCTTTCCAGAACGCCTATCTGGAGCTGGGAGGACTGGGAGAGAGAGTACTGGGTAAGGACAACAGAGGATGGGAAAACATTGGGGAAATAACTAAAGGTCATAGTTTGGAAATTTGGAAAGAATTTACTTATAAAGTTCTAATATATTCTGTATCTGCATTGTATTGTGTCTTCCTGTAGGTTTGTTTCATTCTCACTTCTTTCCTCTTCCCTGATTCCTCCAGGTTTCTGCCACGTGTTCATGTCCGAGGAGAAGTATCCCAAAGGTTTCGCCTTTGACACAGATGACGTCAACTTCCAGACGGACAACCTTTGCTTCGTGGGCCTCATGTCCATGATCGACCCCCCCCCGCGCCGCCGTGCCCGACGCCGTGGGCAAGTGTCGCTCCGCCGGCATCAAGGTGGGCACTTTGAGAATCTGACATTTAAACAAAGACATTTAAACGTCTTGGAGAACAGAACCTTGCATCCGGCTGAATGTGAAGTCTGTGGAGGACAAGAGACATTTCTCCATCACATCTCTCTCTGTCTTCCCATTTCTGTTCCTCCCATCTTTCCTCTTACACATCCCTGTTTAATTTCTCACCCTCTTTGTCGTGTTCCTCCACTTGTTCTTCAGGTCATTATGGTGACTGGAGACCACCCAATCACAGCCAAGGCCATTGCTAAGGGTGTCGGCATCATCTCCGAGGGCAACGAGACGGTGGAAGATATCGCTGCTCGCCTCAACATCCCCGTCGCACAGGTCAACCCCAGGTGAGACAGGAAACTCAAAACAAGACAGGTGGTCGTGTGTTGCTACGTAAAGATTCGGCTGAAGAACAAAGTGTTTATAGGATTAATATGTTAATATTCTTGGACATAGTTGAGTGATTTGCTTTGTCTTTGGTGTGTAGAGACGCCAAGGCCTGTGTGATCCACGGCACAGATCTTAAAGACCTCTCTCAGGACCAGATGGACGATATCTTGAGGAACCACACAGAGATCGTCTTTGCCAGAACCTCCCCACAGCAGAAGCTCATCATCGTAGAGGGCTGCCAGAGACTGGTACTGAACTGCACACACACACACTCACTAACAGATCCACACAGGTGCATTTACATTCAGCAAAAAGGAATCCAGGGTTTTAGCATCTGGATGTGAATCAAAACATTTCAATTGTGTGGCCTCCTTCTTCTCAGGGTGCCATCGTGGCTGTGACAGGAGACGGAGTGAACGACTCTCCTGCCCTGAAGAAGGCTGACATCGGGGTTGCCATGGGGATCTCCGGCTCAGACGTGTCCAAACAAGCCGCAGACATGATCCTTCTGGACGACAACTTTGCCTCCATTGTGACAGGAGTAGAAGAAGGTGAAGGAGAAGCAAACAGGGGGATGGTGGGAGGAAGGAGGGAGAAGAGGTGGAGGGAGGATGTTTGAGTTCAAGAGTTAGACGACCTGGAACCACAGTTATGGTTTCTTTTTTGTGTTTAGCAAAATGAATAGTTTATTCAGTGAAGAAAACCGTTTAATGATGAGTCAAATATAGGAAACGAATATCAATGAAAGAGTATTTTATTGTAAAGCACTGTTCTGCATTCCTGCTTGTTCATGTGTGTCTTTTTGCTGACTCACTGTTTCCTGTGTCACTTCAGGCCGTCTCATCTTCGACAACCTGAAGAAGTCCATCGCCTACACGCTGACCAGCAACATCCCAGAGATCACCCCCTTCCTGTTCTTCATCCTGGTCAACATCCCTCTGCCTCTGGGCACCATCACCATCCTCTGCATCGACCTGGGAACTGACATGGTGACTACAACAAACACACACATGACCCGGGCAGCAACACAGTGACACACCAGACACACACACACACACATATTGAAATAAAATCAGTGATGTTTATTTATAATTTGCCAGATTTAAATACAGCACAAAGAGTTTGATGTGAGTAGAACACTGAGGTGAAGGTAGAAACTAAAAGGTCCCTGTGCATAAGGACACTGGTTGGCCATGTGGGACCTCTCCTGAGAAGAAGCAGTCAAGTCATCCCCCTTTCAAATAAGTGGATCAGGGAATAAGGAATAATTTCTAGATTTGTTCAAGTTTCTAGGAAATAGAAATGATCATATCCACAAATATCCAAATTCTGTTCAGCTGCTAAGCAAACGTAGCAGGATGAAAATAATAAATGCTAATCCCCTGCAGACACGACGTAAACATGAAGTCACCACTGATCCTCACCCCTGTGTCTCCGTCCCGTCCCTCAGGTCCCGGCCATCTCTCTGGCCTACGAAGCAGCAGAGAGCGACATCATGAAGCGTCAGCCCAGGAACCCACAGAGAGACAAGCTGGTCAACGAGCGACTCATCAGCATCGCGTACGGACAGATCGGTACGAGCCCCGTCTGCTGCTCAATGTGCTGCGTGTAAACATGGAAGACATCGACCAGATCGGTGGACGGGACACTCTTCACAAAGTTACTGTTCATGGATTACTGATCAAACCGTGTGTCTCTGCAGGAATGATCCAAGCTCTCGGAGGATTCTTCGCCTACTTCGTCATCATGGCTGAAAACGGTTTCCTGCCGTCTGTGCTGGTCGGGATCCGGCTCAACTGGGACGACCGCTCCACCAACGACCTGGAGGACAGCTACGGACAGCAATGGGTACGAGTGACCTGAGACCTGAGACATTCATAAATACACGTGGCTCTCAAAAGATGTCTAACAGACGAAGGAGATGATCTAAACATCATGTCTTCTGTTCCTCTCCTCCTCCACGCAGACCTATGAGCAGCGTAAGATCGTGGAGTTCACCTGCCACACAGCCTTCTTCGTCAGTATCGTGGTGGTGCAGTGGGCCGACGTCATCATCTGCAAGACCAGACGTAACTCTGTGTTCCAGCAGGGCATGAAGTGAGTCCACAGTCCTCTCATCCGGACTCTCTACATCTGGATAACAACTGTGGAAAATGTGTTATTGATGTTACTAAAAGTGAACGTCTGCTCTTGATCTAGCTACACAAAAAAAAACATGTGATATTGTGAAAGTGAGAAGATGTGCAGGTGTTTTCCTGAAGTTTAGTATCAGGTGGAAGCTTGAGTTAGAAGTTAGTTTGGAAAGTGCCTTGCTTCAGTTGTTGCAGTTCCCCCGAGCGGCCACTAGATGTCCCTTGAAAGTCAGTTTAACCGATGCACCTTTAGTTTGTGGACCTGATCTCCAGCCTGTTTGCTCTTCTCCCTCCATCTTGTCTTGCTTCTCCATCCGTCAGTTCTTTAATTCAGAAGTGAACGTAGACTGAAGCTGAATCTTTAAAGATGTGAAGAGATGAAGTCTTCTCCGTCCCAGACTCCTCCCATTACTCTCTCTCTCATCAGCACCTCTTACTCATCTCACTTTGTTCGTCCTTAATCTAATTTCCTCTTTCTTGCAGGAATAAGATTTTGATCTTCGGCTTGTTTGAGGAAACAGCGTTGGCTGCGTTCCTGTCCTACTGCCCCGGGATGGACGTGGCTCTGAGGATGTACCCACTCAAGTAAGTCCCATCACGTGCTCATGGAAACAGTGAGATACACAAAGCCTCAACACAAAACTCTCATTCTCATTGTGTTTGTATTTAATCAGGACTAATGAGTGTGTTCTCTCTGTCTTAGTCTCATCTCAGATATATTAGTCTGTGGATGAGAATCACAGAATAAACCTGTGAACTGTTCTGATCCCGTCTCTCGTCCTCTCGTCCTCTCTCAGGCCCAGCTGGTGGTTCATCGCGTTCCCGTACAGTTTCCTCATCTTTGTTTACGATGAGATCCGAAAACTCATCCTCCGCCGAAACCCCGGGGGTACGATTGCACACACAGACACACACACACACACAGACACACACACACACACACACACACACACACACACACACACACACACACACACCTCATCACGTTCTCAACAAACTTCAGTGTAGATGGATTTGTAGTTTATCAAATACATGGAAAGCAATATTCTATCATCAACCTGAATTAGACAGTAATACCTCACAGGGCTGCACGGGGGCGCTGTGGTTAGTTCAAATGAGATGATCTGATGAGGTCATGTTGTTAATGAGCGAGTGAAATGTTCGATATGTAACTTTCCTCTTCTCTTGTTTCCCTCTTCCTCTCTCGTCTTCATCTCTGCAGGCTGGGTGGAAAAAGAGACGTACTATTAAATCATCAGAGCATCATTTACTCCTCACTTCGCTCCTGAGCTCATTCCTCCTCCCTCTCCCTCTCTCTCCCCTCCCTTCCTTCCTTCCATCCATCCATCTCTCCTCTTACTGAGATACTCACACTACACAAGAAAAACGATGTTTACTCTCCATCCTGTACATCCTCTGCATCCTCACGTCCTTAAGAAACAAAAACCACCGAACGCCAAGAAGACGAGAGGACCAATGACAGAGGAGTGGGTGTGTGTTGTATGTCCGTCTGTCCCCCTTTTTATTTTCTGTTCAGAGTCCAAACAGCATTAATCTGCCAGTAACACTGTTTGTGCCGATGCTTGTAACACACTGTTGTTAGCAGACACTCGTCATGTGTGTGTCGATGACGACTGAACCAACTCGCCGAGCACCACACCCCCGCTCCCGGCCACAACCCCGACTGAGGGGGTGGCTGTTTTTTTGTAGTTTATTCTTATTTATTTTCTAAAAACACAAATTGTCCAGCCAGAGACTCCTCCAGCTCCAGCTCTCGTATCACTGCCATGTTCTGCCACTCGCTGTTTCCACCTCTCTCCCTGGTCTCCTCCTCTGGTTCCACTTACTGACGGCCAACCTTCTTCTACTGCCATCCTCCCTCCTCTTCCTCCCTTCCTCCCTTCCTCCCTTCCTCCCTTCCTCCCTTCCTCCCTTCCTCCCTTCCTCCCTTCCTCCCTTCCTCCCTGCCTCCTGCCTCCTGCCTCCTGCCTCCTGCCTCCTGCCTCCTGCCTCCTCTCCTCTCCTTCTCCTCCCTCCCTTCCTCCCTTCCTCCCTGCCTCCTCTTCTTACTCCTCCCTCACTTCTTCCCTCCCTCCCTCCCTCCTGCCTCCTGCCTCCTCTTCTTACTCCTCCCTCCCTTCCTCCCTTCCTCCCTTCCTCCCTTCCTCCCTTCCTCCCTTCCTCCCTTCCTCCCTGCCTCCTGCCTCCTCCCCTACTCCTCCCTCCCTCCCTTCCTCCCTTCCTCCCTGCCTCCTCTTCTTACTCCTCCCTCCCTCTTTCCTCCGGCCTCCTCTTCTTACTCCTCCCTCCCTCTTTCCTCCTGCCTCCTCTTCTTACTCCTCCCTCCCTTCCTGCCTCCTCTTTATCCTACTCCTCCTCTTCCTACTCCTCCGACCTCCCTCCCCTTCTTATTCCTTCTTCCCTGCCTCCTGCCTCCTCTTGTTACTCCTCCCTCCCTTCCTCCCTTCCTCCCTCCCTCTTTCCTCCGGCCTCCTCTTCTTACTCCTGTCCCCTCAATAAAGAATCTGTCTCAACAAAAAAGGTCACTTACTCTGACTCCCTCCCTCTTTTTCCTCCTTCTCTCCCTCTTCTTCCTCCTTCTCTCCCTTTTCTTCCTCCCATGTGTGTGTTATGTTTGTTGTTATTTAAAAGACGAATCATGCTGAAAAGTTTGCTGTTGTTTTTTAAGTTGGAGTGGGTCTCCTTGTTTTCATTGGGACATGACGAAGCCCACTGTCGCTCCCTCTTCTTCCTCCTCCTCTCCTCCTCTCGTCTTTCTCTCATCCTCTAACCCCCCCCCCAGCCTGTCCCTGTTCGTCTGTCTGTTTGTGAACACCGTGCTAAACCCTCTTTCCTTGTAAACTTCTACTTTCACCTCCTGCCTCCTCTTCTCCTCCCCCGTCCCCCCCCACCCGACCTCACCCCTGTTAAAGAAAATCAATCTGTCTGTGTCCTCGGAAAAAGAGATTTCTCTCCAATTTCATTATTTGCATCATTGGAAATAAGGAATATTAAACACCGCACATTAACCTGCGAAGCAGCAGAAAAAAACTGAAATGAAATAAACAAGGAGGATCTCTTTTTTCAGTTTGGTCTCCAGTTTGTTTTTGTGTTGAGTTTTGTCAGAAAATGGAAATAAATGCTGTGAACAACTCTTACTCACACCTGTCGAGTCGAGTCGTGTGTTTTCTACCTCGTCCATGAAAAGATTGTTCAGTGGAAACGACTCAGTCACAGTTTATCAAGAGTCAGAGGAGGAAGATGAAGAAGACGACTCAGCTGAGGACGTCCACACACACAACAGGTACCAGAGTCAGGTCTTCAGGAACAGAAGAACAATTCAGTGACTGAAACACGTCATGTTCCTCAAGGTAGAAAGATCTTTAACTTCTGTAGAGGAAGAGGAAACACACATTGTGTTACAGTAAATTCTCTTTATATGATAATGAACATGAAGACGGGGCTGGGAAGTGAATCTGCTGCTCTAAAGCAAATTATATAAATATCAGTTTTAAAAGTCCCCAGATTCTCTTATCTGCCTCTTTGATACAAGAGGTTTTAAATGTAGTTAAAAGGGTTTTAATCTTATTATAGTTCTAAGAGTGTCATGCTTTATTTGTATAAATTTCCTACAAATCAGCAGCATAGATTTTTTTGCTAATTGATTAATTTTACTGCTGCACTATTGACTATTCCACAGTATGTTTCCATTAGTGTATCCCTCTGTGTTCTCTTGGCCGCCCCCTGGTGGCTGGCTGCAGTACAGGTGGTGTACTCTTCTTCATGTTAGCAGGCAGGACATGGGCCAAACTAAAAAAGTACATGATATCTCATTTGTCTCCAAGGTGGTTTCTGTCATTTGAGGTTTTATTCTTTATCATATTGACTTCAGAGTAAATGACTGAATATTTATCAATGTAGTAGTTGAACTTGTGAAATCGTGAAGTAGCTCAGTAGTGACGTCATCTTCAGCCTCTACAGGAAAGTGAAGTGAATCTCAAAACAGCCTTTGACTTTCATGCTGCTACGTGTGTGTGTCTGTGTGTGTGTGTGTGTGTGCGCCCTGACTGCAAGGGTGTCCATGTTTCATGAATATTATTACAAGGCTCACAGAGCAAATGAGTGCTGCCCACTTGACACACACACACACACACACTAACACACACATACACTTCTAACCCAGGGATATAGGTCACCTCTTTATTCAGTTCATCCCTCTTTCCTGTTTCTTTCTCTTCACCTTTTAATAACAAGTGGTTTTCCATTCACTATTATTAAACACTCATCCATTCATTTTCTGTTGGAACAAATCATATTAGTTTGAAGCCTCTGGATGTTCTTTACTGAATATCACAGCGGTTGCATATATATACAGTTTGTTAATAGAATCTCTGAGATGAGACCTAAAGCAAGTTTTTAATTAGATGCACACAAACACACACTAAGTGTGGACAATACTTTTAAAGATGTTATTTACAGAGAAGCAACAGTTACCAGGACACAAACATTTACCCTCTGAGAGGCAGAACCAGCCTCAGAGACCATCTTCAGTCTGTAGTAGGAATATTAATGGTGGTGTTACTGGTTACCAAAGATTGTATAAATAAAGATGGAGGACGTCTCTCCACTTCCTCTCACTGGTCACAAATCAAACCCAACACATCCCAGAGAGCCGCAGTGTGAGCACCAGTGGTCGTGTGTGACGCCTCTGATGGTTTTAACAGGAATGTGGACTGGTTTCCAGTCACGCTATCAAAGAACTGTGTGTTTAATTTAACTTTACATGTGATGTGTTGCTTTGGATGCTGTGGTTCATGGGTTGAGGGGCGAGGTGGATCCTGTTCAAATAAATATTAAATGAGTCAAATAAATTCACTCACACACACATATACACACACACACACACATACACACACCCTCTCCCTTCTTATCAACCACAATAAAACATCTTTCCTCTGAAACACACACACACACTTTCTCTCAATCTTCGACCCTCTCACTCTCAGTCCCTTCCTTCCTACTAACTCGTCCTTTCAAGACACAATCACACACACACACACACACACACACACACACACACCTTCTCTCAATCTTCTACCCGATTACACCCGCACACTAAAACCCCCTTTTGAACACACTCATCTCCTACCTTCCCTAAAACCCTTTTTCGCTTCCTCTGACACACACACACACACACACTCACAGACACACACACATATACACACTCTCTTTTTGTCAACCACGAACAGCCGCCCCTCCATTCACCCCCCCTCCCAGTAATCTGGCTGGCCCGTGGCCTCCTCTCTCTCGCTCCACTGTTCTGTGTGATAGAATATCGATCGGTTTGCCTCGGCTCGGCGTGGAGCAGGAGGAGGGGGGGCAGCTGTAGGGCTATAGGGTGTGTGTGTGTGTGTGTGTGTGCGTGTGTTTGCAGTGGTCAGACATGCTCCAAGGTTGTTACCACAGCAACAGCAGGATGGGTCAGAGGGTTACCATGACGCCTAGGTCGCAGGGTCAGGGGGAGGGTCCTGGAGGGCTCTGTGTGTGTGTGTGTCTGCGTGTTTCTGTGTGTGTCTGTGTGTGTGTGTGTATATCTGTGTGTGTCTTAGTGTGTGTGTTAATAGGCGGAGGGGGGCGGCGGGAGGAGAGAGGTGTCCAGTCCTCCTATATTGGGTGTGTTAATAATGAATGGTGTTGTATGTGGTGGCTGTCTCTTTCTCTCTCCCTCCATCTGTCTCTCTCTCTCTCTCTCTCTCTCTCTTTCTCTCTCTCTCGCTCTCTCTCTCTGTGTGTGTTTGTGTTGACGTTCAGTTATTCATTGTTTTTCACGTATAAAAAAAAACCTTTACAAAGCAGGGATGGAACCAACATCACATAAGGATTCATGGTTTCATTGTGTGAAAGGTTTCACACAACGTTTCCTTGTGTCCGACAAAATCTCAAAAAAGCAAACTGACAAATGTGTGTTGGCTTCACATCTTTTATAAAAAAATATATATTTTATTTATAGCAAAATATGTAATTTATAAAACACTGAATTATTCTTTATTAGTATTTTATCAGCAGCATCAAACGTTGCAGAGTGGATTTAATGGAAGTGAAATAAAATAAAGGTGATTTTTCTTTAAATGTGACAACGCAGTAATTTGGTATCATTTCATTAACTGGTTGAATTAAAAGAATCAAAGAAGAAGATAATTAAAGAATTATGATTTTTTTTAACATAACAAATTCACTGATCAAGAGCAAAGTGTAAATTCCAGACACATTTGTGAGGTCACGTCTCAGAGGTCACGTCTCAGAGGTCACGTCTCAGAGGTCACGTCTCAGAGGTCACGTCTCTGAGGTCACGTCTCTGAGGTCACGTCTCAGAGGTCACGTCTCTGAGCCACAGTGTGAAGACACAGTGACTTTAATGCAACGTGTTGGACGAGGACAGAGACTGTTTTCACTTTGTTATCGTTCAAACCAACATGAGACAATCACCTCGGCAGCTGAGGGACAGACGAGGACAGATCCAGGACAGATCCACGTCCGGTCACTGATGCTGTGCAACAAAAGGACATCATACACAACACAAGTTATTCATATTTGACATTTTGGGCCTTAAAGAAACTTCACCATCTAACACGAGTCTTCCCAAATATTAGAAACTGGAGCTGAACCTCTCATGTTTGATTAGAATCAGAACCCCGAGGTGCTCGTGACGCTGCGGCCTCCTCACGTGTGTTTCCGGTCGTGCACACACACGAAGCTTCAGTGTTTAGAGAAGTGAGAAGATTCTGAAGCTGTGAATCTAAATTCACCTCCAGCTTCACTTATCTGCTCACAAGCACCTGAGGACCAAGGTTTCCTCTTTTTTCAGATTTTAAGCCAGTGGGCCAAATGGGATCTGAGAGTCACGAGGCGTCCGTGCAAAGCCAATCTCCCAGACCCCCCCCACGGGTTATCACACAGGCCCCGTGCAGCTTGGACGGCCGCGTGCGTGTGACTGATTTCAGATGCATGTCGCTGACACTGTTCCTTCTCCGTGTGTGTGTGTGTGTGTGTGTGTGTGTGTTTGTGTTCAAGAGAAACTTCCAGCACACGTACAGATCCAGGGTCAGCAGATGACACGGAGCCTCAGCACGGATCTCCGGCGTCACTCCGTGGGAATATCAAATGATGTTGTCGAGGAAAGGCGGAAGAAACAGATTCACACAAATATCTATAAAATCATATCTTACACAGAGTGATTGTACAATAACTGTGGAAATATATAGTTTGTGTTTGTAGAACAGGATTCATAGGATATAAGGTGTAAAATTATTAAATATAGAAGATCATAGTAAGCAGTGGATTAATTATCAAATAATATAAATTGATCGAAATTGTAATTTTCATGCAGAAATTTTTAAGAAATGTGAAAATCTATTGTCTCACTTTTCTGGCTTTTTAGAGCCCAAACAATAAATCCATATGGAGCCAAGTCAAATGATTATAGAAACGTATTTTTTGAGGCTGTTAAATGCCAGAAAACGTTTCAATTTTTTTTTCAATCATTAATTATTGCTTGAAAAATCAGAATGAGAATTGGGTTTAATTTGTCAAGTAGGTGTAAACATATAAGGAATGTGTTGTGGTTGAGTTGGTAAATATAAAAAATAGAGAAAAGGTATAAAAAGATATCTGCAAAATGAACAGTAGATATTTAAAACTTTCTACGATTCAAATCGTTGTTGATCTTGAATTTTTCTGGCATTTTAATCGACTAAACAATAAATTAATTTGTCAATAATATCGATGTGAGATCAATTGATTGAACATAATATTGTTTTAGTTGCAGCTCAGGTGGAATCATGTTGAAGAAACAGATTGTGAGTCTTTACCTGAGCAGAGATGAGGAGGGTTTCCTCTTCCACTCCTGAGATGAGGAAGAGGAGGAAGAGGAGGAAGAGGAGGAAGAGGAGGAAGAGGAGGAAGAGGAGGAAGAGGAGGAAGAGGAGGAAGAGGAGGAAGAGAAGGGAGAGGAGGAAGAGGAGGAAGAGAAGGGAGAGGAGGAAGAGGAGATCCAGGACTTCGGTGAACGTGGCCTTCTTCACCACTTTGGACCAGAGTTGGGCCGCAGTTCAAGCAACTGTCCACACGGTGGCGCTCGAAGCACAACCGTGTCAGAACCGCGAGAGCCAAGACACAAGCTTCAGCTCAATCAACGTGTTTCAATACGAGTCAGTGTGAATCTGAAGATGTGATGTGAAGTTTGAATGTGAAGTTTGAATGTGTTCAATGTGAAACTCTGAGCTCTGATTGGAGCAGAGGACAGGTCACCACCACATGTGGAACATCTGTCTCCTCCTCACTCAACTCCTGCTGCAGCATCTTCTCTCATTTTACTGACGTCACCTAAAAGCCTGAGATGGATCAGCAGATTCAGAGAGATGGAAATATTGTACAAAGATTTAAAAATATACAAAAAACGACAGAATGTGAAGACTAATTAGTAAAGAAAGTATATTAAATATGTATTCATATAGAGTGAAAGGGCGAGAGCGACATGTTAACATGAATAAAGTCTCTAAAATGTTTTTTTATCTTAATCATTCAGATTATTTTCCTTTCAGTCGTTTCAGCATCAAAACTCTCAGATTCTATTTATCTATTCATTCATCTTTGGTTTGGGTTTGATTTTCTATTTCCAACATGTTTTAACATTTTAAATAATCCATATTAACAAGTAAGAACACGACAAAGCAAAGTAAAACCAAATGGTCATGAGCTCAATTCATCAAAAGTCTTTTTCTCTTTTTATAACACGTGAATTCATGGAAAGACTTTAAAACAGTAAACAGGTAGAAATAGAATCTAATTTGATTGAATAAAGGACGTGAATCCTCAGAAACAATCTGGAATCATATCTGTCGTATCAGTTAAATACGCTGGGAAATATTGATGTTAGTTATTTTATATATCAGTCACTTTACTGCTCCTGCTGCTTTTATTATATAGTTGCTGATTAGATTTTTAATAAATTCTTTTTTATCACAAAGCCTTCTGACATTTGTTCTGTTTTGATTTTGTGTGGAATCTGATTTCTGGAATCATCAACTTTCTCCTGTTTTGATTGCTGCTCGTTTTCATCTCTCTCCTCTTCATCACTTTGTAACTTGTGTGTATCTATACAAACTGAAAGTACCTTTATATAAATATATTAAATCATATTGTGTATTGTTGTGTAAAAGAGTGGACGAGTGTAGTAAATCAGTTGTGTAACTGCAGACGAAGGATTTTAACGCTTCACTTCTTCTCACTTTCCTCCTCACACACGTTTGTCAGGTTGATCTTCCTCTTCGTCTTCCTCATCTCTCTGCTTCCTCTTTTAATGATGCCTACACCATCTCTCTCTCTCTCTCTCTCTCTCTCTCTCTCTCTCCTCTCTCTCTCTCTCTCTCTCTCTCTCTCTCTCTCTCTCTCTCTCTCTCTCTCTCCTCTCCCTGTCTCTCTCCTCAATATAACTTTTATTAGACGGGAGAGAAATCACTTTCCCCTGAAGATGCTGAAGATGCTGAGCCTCATCACCTGCTGCTGCCGTACACACACACACACACACACACACACACACACACACACACACACACACATACACCCACACACACACCATAACCACCCCTCCCCTTTTTTTGGTTGCAGTCTCAACTCCGTCGCCATGGAAACAGCTAAGATGCTGTGTGCAGGACAGAGAGAGAGAGAGAGAGAGAGAGGGAGTGGGGTGTATAGAAACCTTCCTGTGAAGGACGGAGTCGGACGCCGCTCACGTCGTTACACTGATTCCTGAATAGTTGCTTTCACTTGTCTCCTCCTCCTCCTCCATCCCTCCTCCTCCTCCTCCTCCTCCTCCTCCTCCTCCTCCTCCTCCTCCTCGTCCTCCTCCTCTGCCCTTCCTCACGCGTGTGTGCACCTCCTCCTCCTCCTCCTTTCAGCACGTGCACTAAAGAGCTCCTCACCTCACAATGAGGCCTGTGTGGGTTCTCCTCCATCGTGACCCCCACAGGGAATCAAGCGCCCTAAACACCTGGCTGTGCTAATACCACTCTCTCTCTCTCTCTCTCCATTGAGCTGCAGAGGAACCCCTCCCTCCTCCTCTCTCTCGCTCCTCTTTCTTCCTGCCTCTGAAAAGCCAGATGGGCCACAGCTCCTTTCTTCTCGGGGCCCGGTGCACGTGCCGAGGACACGGGGCCTCACAGCGTTTAATTCACAATCTTTGGACGCCTCCTTCTTTTAACCCCCGTGACCAACACCATCAACTCCCTCCCTCCCTCCCTCCCTCCCTCCCTCCCTCCCTCCCTCCCCTCTCACTCACTCTCTTTCTGTCCTTCCTGCCCCCCCCCTCCCCTCTACTCTACTCTATTATCTCCTCTTCACTTACACTCTTTTCTCTTCTCTCCTGTTTGTGTCAAGTCTCATTCAATCAACCTGATCTTCTGTTCTTTGATAAATTATTATATTTATTTATTATGTAAAAGTCATAATTCTGAATCCAGTTTTGTTCTTGCAGTGCACAGAAATGACTCAGAGTGTCCAGTACAGTAAATAGTAAATACATTTTAGTTTTATTTACAAACTGATGAAGATGCTTCACATGGTTCTTGTGCTGTTTCCAAGGTCACAAATAAGCTTTACTTCATTTTTCTTTTCTTCACAAGGGACAACTCACACTGATTATTACCAAATCTCAGTTTTTAATTTGATGCATCATATGTGATATAACAGAGGGAAACTATAATTTACATGATGAATAAGATGTTGGTGATTTTGGATTCGTACAAATCGTTCATTTCCACATAACGACAGAAGGAGCTTAACTTTATTATTCATAAGGGACAAGACACACCAATTAACATCAAATCTCACTTTCTCATTTGGAAATCTGATGTTTAAGAAATGGATAATTTTGGTGGATAAGAATATAAATAAGTTTTAGCCCTCACAGCAGATTTCTATGTAAAACCTCAGAATCTGTGATGAAGTGACATGGTGGAGCTGCTGGTGGAGCTACTGGTTAAGGTGGAGCTGCTGGTGGAGCTGCTGGTTAAGGTGGAGCTGCTGGTGGAGCTGGTGGTGGAGCTGCTGGTGGAGCTACTGGTGGAGCTACTGGTTAAGGTGGAGCTGCTGGTTAAGGTGGAGCTGCTGGTGGAGCTACTGGTGGAGCTACTGGTTAAGGTGAGCTGCTGGTTAAGGTGGAGCTACTGGTGGAGCTGGTGCCTGCAGACCTCCTCTTCCGCCTCTTCCTCCTCTTCCTCCTCTTCCTCTCTTCCTCTCTTCCAAAGCCACTGAGCCTGACAGAGAGATGCTGCTGCTTCACATTTCGGTGACTGACGTGTCCGCAGCAGGTCTTTTAATTGGCTGAGCTGCTGTGCACTCGGGTCTAATTGGTTCAGTCGGTCACGTGGTGGATCCACTGAGATCCTGCAGGTTTCAGGTGATTTCACTTCCTCCTGTAACACGTTGATGGTTTTCACTGGACTCGTAGAAGCTGCTTCATTGTGTTTCTTCACTTTCTCTTCTTATTCTGTTTCATCCAGTTTCACCCTCAAACCGCGTTGTTCACCCCACCCTGCAGCTCCGGGATTATTCAGTGCTGAGTCTAACGGGTATTGAACGTGGGGCCCGTAGTTATTCGGGATTAACGGGGAAATAATGAGGTTGCCGATCTCGAGGCGGTTGTTGGGCGGTCGCGAGGAAATCGATGAACACACTGAGTTAATTGTGAGAAATCAATTAAGGAGAGAGAGAGACAGAGAGGGGGGGGGAGAGAGAGAGAGAGAGAGAGAGGGAGAGTTCCACTAAAATAAGAGCAACTATATGTGCTGTATCATCTTTTTTCATTATAAGCTCCCATATCAGTTTGTTTTATGATCCAGGTTTGTCCTTCTCTATCTCTTTACAACACACACAGACTCACACTCACACAAACACACACACACACACACACACACACAAAGACCTGTCCTCTCTCTCTCTCTCTCTCTCTCTCTCTCTCTCTCTCTCCTGACGCCCACTGATCCAGATCCGTGACATATGTTTGGTTTTGCTGCCAAAACTCTGAGGCTGCAGGTAAATTAATGGAAATCCTATTGGTCAGGGATGTGCACGCGCACACACACACGCGGAGGTCAATGGGATTTTCAACCTGATCTTGAGTCGCACACTCACACTCACACACACACACACACACACACACACACACTCGCTTCTAAAGCCCCGCGTGCAGAGGGACACGCGCCGCTCTATGATCCCTTTAATTCACCAATAATTACGGATCAATGATCAGTTCATTGCCGTGCACATGCACATGCACGTGCACGCGCCTGTAGTCCCACCTAAACCTTTAATTCCTCTTTAAACCTCAGATTGAACTTTGAACCTTCTCGGAATGAAAATGAAAATTCTGACCGAATGTTTCCTTTGATTAAAGTCAAATTATTAAAAACATTAACTCTCCTAAATCATTCTAACAGACTTTAAATTAATAAACAGATTAAATCGCATTGTTGTTTTCGCTGTGATCAATAAATCAAAGAAGGAATCACCGGCAGCTTTTCTTACTTTAAACAGATTCATCAGTTATTTATTTATTTATTATTTTAGTTCAGCACATTTCTGATCTGCGTATTTTCACAAGTTAATAAACAAACAACGTATTTCTCCTCAAATCTCTGTTTTTCTTCCTTTAATTTTTAATAGTGTTTTTAAAACGTTAATTAAAATAAGAAGTTACGTTTCGTTTAGGTTTTTTAAATGTTGTCCACTTGAGTTTGATCTAAAGAAATGTTCGCACGTTTAATGTGTTTCCTGCAAATTCAAAGATAAATCTGTATTTGCTTATATGCAAATCAGCCACAACCGGTGTAAAATGTATTTTTCTTCAATTATTAATTCAAGTAAATGTCAAATAACAGGATTTCATTCAGGATCCATTCACTCTGCAGAAATCTAAGTTTGTTTTGATCGTTGTTTTATTTATGCATCACATGTAAATGCTCGTCCACGCGCAGGAAGAAGAACCTGGAGAAGTGAAGAAGCAAAATGAAGCAAAATGAAAATCAGGGAAGGAAATATTTTTATTAAAATCAGAAACATGAAAGTAAACGAAATTAAATTTATGAATAAATTATCTAGATGAAGAAGAAAACACGGTGTAAAAGAATAACAGGAAATACGATATATTTACATTTTAATCTATTTAGTGAATTTATTTTTTGCATGCTTTAAAATGTATTCAAATAATAATAATAATTAGTATTATGTTGTAGACTTTAATGTTGTTTTGTGATAAAAGGTCAGAAATAAGAAACATAACATTTCCTCACTGTGGCTGAAAATGATCAAATCCTCTCACTCGTCCATTTGTCCTCCATCGATTTTCTGTCTGAATCTCGACGGTTTGATTTTCATCTGAATGGATGAATAATAACAAAGCTTCATATCTGCAGGACCACGTGTCCCCCGACGTGCACGAGACTCTGCTGCCTCCAGCTGCACAGTTATATATATATATATATATATATATCTATTAGATTTTAATGTAACTCGTGATTATGAGATTTAAAATGTGAATTTAACTTCCTGGTTCTTGGTCTGATTATTGAAGTGAGACTGTTCATATAACAAATAAAACGTTTAAAGGCCTAAAATGATGAAGTTTTAACTGTAGAAAAACAAAAAGAAGAATTTAAATGTGTTTTAAGTTGAACTTTTGGTAAAAATGTGTTAATGCACTTGATTAATAAACAAAATTCTCTTTAAATGACGTAATATTCAGGAGTTATTGTAAATCTATCAATTCATAAAACCTGAATAACAAAAACATGTTTATTGCTACTGAGGCCATTCTGTTGTTATTTTGTGACGGCGGCTGTTTCCTTTTTATTACAGATTCTATTGCCTTTTTCATCAATTCGTGTGGCTTCTGTCATCTGTGGCCCCGCAGCCAGGCCCCACCGGCCTGACCCCGGGGGTCAGAGGTCAGCCGACCACTCTGCCATCGCCGCAGCAACTCATCAGACAGCCCGCGGCGGCCATCAGGAGGATTCTGCTTTAATTAGTGGTAAGTAGCTTGTAGATGATAACTCACTGGTTTCTCCTCCTGAGCCTCTGGAGTCAAGTGAAGTGAAACCTCCTGCTGTGAAGGTTTGGATTCATGTGAATCACGTCCTGATGCTGCAGGAGAGCCTTGAGGAACCAGGAGAGCCTCGAGGAACCAGGAGAGCCTCGAGGAACCAGGAGAGCCTCGAGGAACCAGGAGAGCCTCGAGGAACCAGGAGAGCCTCGAGGAACCAGGAACTCCACACGACTGCTTTGCTACATGAACTGGTTTAACTGGGGGACTCCTGCTCGTCCCGTGTGTCAGGTGTCCTCACAACTCTGTAAACAACCCACTCACTCGTCGTTTTAAGTTCAATTCTACACATTCAACTCTGTCCTGTACGTTGCTGGGCTGTTTTAAAACCTGTTTAACTTGTAGGTAGATGATCTAACACATCACTGACTGACCTGCTGACTGACCTGCTGACCCCCCACTGGGCCCAGGCCCTGAGCTGAAGGTCACCTGGACGTCTGAGGGCAGGAAACAGAACCTGGAGCTGGACTCTGCTCTAATGCCTCTGTGTCGGAAAAATGTGGTTGAAAACTATTTTGTAGTTGGAAAGTGAGTTTTTAGCACCCCCGTCTTTTATGACCTGAATCTGCATACATATACAAACTGTCCAAATACTGTATGACCTGAACTGTTTCATGGTCTAAACTGTTTATGACCTGAAAGCTGTCAGAACCTTTAGACTCTTATTGACCCTCCAGAGAACGGAATGTATGTCTGCTTATCTCCAAAGGAAACATGTGATTATTTGTGTTTAGATTCCTCTCTCGACCTGCACCTACAGAACCAGTCTGAACTGGACCAGTCTGAACTGGTTCTGTATGAACTGGTTCTGAGAGACAGAGTCCTCCTATATCAGATCCTTGTATTTGACTGTTCTCCATCTTCACGATTAAAATACGTAAAGAAAACTTTGATGTTTCCAGCCTCTTGTATTTACAGATTTCCATCACACCTCAAAAATACATCTGTGTCTTTTTTTTAAATTCAAAATCGATCAAGATGAAGATCGTTATTGTGTTTGAAGATAAATTCACCATCTTGTCTTATGTTCTAAATAATAAACCCTGTAACTGTTCATATGATATTTTATATCTATATACATATATTAGATTTTCATAACTTCTCATCTGGAATGTTTCTGTAATCAGTGAGAATAGAAGATCATCGTCATCTAATAATGATTAAATACTTTAATTCTGCTGTAGTGAAGTTATTTATCGTATGAAAACACAGATCGGGATTCTTCTGATAAACCTTTACTGTCACATCTGTAAATATGATTTAAATATAAAATGCTTTATTATTAAATTTATGCTTAATTTCTTCCCTGCTCTGAAAAGGATTTAAAAATCCTCCCGTCAGCAGAACACACCACGAGCCCGTCAGATAAATATGAGCTTCACATCCTCCTGTCGGACACAACATGGCTTCCAGCTCAGGTCTGGGTTATGAACCTTCGAATGATTAACCACGATCATGGAACCCCGGTCATCGACGTCTCTGGAAACTTCAGCTCGTCGGCTTCTGACCGCCGCTCCTCAATAAACAGTGGAAATGAAACTTGGGAGGTCAGAGAAACACTAACTCCCCCGGATTGATTTCCAATAATCTGGTCGTTGCCTGTCTGATCCGATCCTGCGGGCTGTTGCCGTGACGACCGGTGTGCAGATAATAGCAGTTAATGAGATATTAACCCCGAACGAGGAAGAAGACAGGAAGTGATGAGACTAAAGACGGGACTCATCAATGAACGCCCCTCCGCCTGTCCCTCTGAAAACCAAGGAAGTTAATCCAATTGCTCAGTATAAACAAACACACTTACACACACACACACACACACACACACACAGACACACAGAAACACGGTCAACCACATATACACTAACACACATTTGCAGATATTATAACACACAACATCACTAAAACACACACTAACGGGAAAACATACAACCTATAGATACACACACACACACACAGACACACACACACATGCGCGATCACACTCCGAAGACACACAAACAGAAACAGTGGTGTTGCACGGCCGGCTCATTGTCCAGCTGGTTAGGATGTAAGCAGGCGATCGCGACCTGCAGGTCAAAGGTCAACTTCATCCCAGACGCCTGACCTCATCCACCAAAGGTTGACCTCCGTGTGTGTGTGTGTGTGTCTGTGTGTGTGTGTGTTTGTGTATGTGTGTGTGTGTGTGTGTGAATGGAGGGAGGTATTTACAGAGGGAGAAATTCGGTGGATGATGAGGTGAAAGGAACAAGTGAAATATTACATCTATGAAAGCCGGCAGGTGGGAGGGGCTTAAGGTCATTTTAATTTAAGAACATCTATTATTTTAGTGTTTGAATTTATTGATTATTATCATTAAAATAAAGCAAAAGATTTGAAACAAAGACAACAACTGGATAAAAGGAGAGAAAGTGAGTTTTGTGAGTCGCTGCAGTTTCAGGTTTCTCTCGTTTCATTCTTCTCTTGTCTTCTGCTCCGTCCCCACGAATTATCAGCTGACCTTGACTTTGTGACCCGCTGCAACACACACACACACACACACACACACACACACACACACACACACACAGACACACACAGGCTTACAGACCTTTAAATTTAAAGGTCACCTACATTAAAGTGGACGTCCTCACGAAGCAACTTCTTCTACTCGCACAATAAATTATTCAACATAAAGGAGAATTTTATTTTGAGCATAATGGACAGAATGCAAATATTAAGAAGAAGTTGAACAATCACAGTGGATATTATCATAAAATCTAATTCTAATAAAGCTAATATAAAGTGATGTTCAGATTGAAGCTCAGTAGGTTTGATGGATTTGTTCAGTATTTGTATTTTATAACGTTGAGATGTGTTCGTTAGCCTTTGATGATACGATGCACGTTTTAGTTTATTAACGTTATTTTATACGATATTAATGTATCGAGAATCTTCACATCAAAGAGTTTCAAATTATTTTCTTTACGTTTGTCTAAAAGCGATATTCTTTAAGATCCAGCTGTTTCCATCCAGATGTGTTGTTGTAAGTCTGATCTCATCATGAACCTTCTTTCCTTTCAATGTCATTTAACCAATACAATTAAATTATTAAATTACTATTATTGTATTGTTAATTTGAGCATATTTATATAAATATATTGACGTTATCTTTTATGTTGGTGGCGCTGTTGCACTCAGAGTCAGATTTTTTTTAACTCAAAGAGAATCTGTAAAGTTCACTTCAGCTTCCGTGCACCGGTTACCCTGGTGTCTGAAAAACTGATATTTTCTTTCCGATAAAATCCCACAATGCAATTCTCTGCTATTTATTGATGCAAGAATTCCAGTTGTGTTATTATGAAAAATGATAGATTCATATGTACGTGAAATCCATTGTAGTGATTGTTTGTGGCTCACATATCAACATATCTCAACACTAAAAAGCTTTTTACTGATTCTAACATGTATTTATTTTCCATGTGCATTTCCTGTTTGCAGCAAATAGCTTCAGCCGGAGAGTCGGTGGAAGAGCGCGGCCTCCTCCTGCGTCTCCTCCTGCGTCTCCTCCTGCGTCTCCTCCTGCGTCTCCTCCTGCGTCTCCTCCTGCGTCTCCTCCTGCGCCTCCTTTCACACCGGCCTCGTCATCCCAGAGCTTCAAAGACGAAGGTGAGTAGTGGGGAGGAGGAGGACAGGAGGAGGAGGAGGAGGAGGAGGAGGGGATGGAGGATGAAAGCGAGGTAGAAATGCCCCAGCCGAGCACTTGTGTTTCCCTCCCTCCCCCCCCCCTCCCCTCCTCCCCTCCTCTCCTCCTCTCCTCCCCAAAAAACATTCTTTTCCTCCTTCCAGCCCTCGTTCACCCCCTAATCCCTCGCTGCTCCGCTGCATATGTTTCCTAATCCGGAGTGTGTGTGTGGGAGACCCATGAACCCACCCCTCCATCCCTCCCTCTACCCACCCCTCCATCCCTCTACCCCTTCCTCCCTCCCTCTCTCCCTCCATCCCTTCATCCCTCTCCACCCTCCCATCCTTACCAATTCTATTGGCGACTTTAACACTGTAACCTGCCTCCATTCCTCTCTCTCGTCTTTCTCTCTCTCTGCAGCTCTTATCATTAGACAACAGTGCGGACCAGCCTTTCGCCTCCGCACCCCCACCCCCACCCCCACCGCCGCCGCCATTTCTTCTTCACCTTCTACGATTCCTGGCTTATTTCTTCTCTCGTTCTTTTGTTTCTTTTTTCCTCTCTTTGCAATTTATCATCTGTTTTATTGTCCTTCAATCTTCTAACATATTAAATAACATCTTATTATTTTACTACACTTCTACACACGTCTCCACAAAAATGCGTCGATGGATTATTCTCCTGAAAACTTATTGTGATAAGATTATGAATAATCAAATTAGTTGTATGTCGTGAGTTTCTGAATGAAGTGAAAACATGTAACTGGTGTGTGTGTGTGTGTGTATGTGTGTGTGTGCTCCCACTTTGCTTCGCTTCTCAACACTTTATTATTTCCACCAGTTTCTCTGCTGCTCATTCATCCTTTTTTCTCCTGCCCCCTAGCTGTCTTATTTTTCTCTCAGGTGATTTCGTTCTGTCTCTCTTCTCCCTCATTTCAGCCGTCACACACAAACACAGACACACACACACACACACACACACACACACAGGAGCCCTGTTGTCCAGCCCTTCCTGTGCTTTACCCCATTACTGAATAGTATTCCTGCAGCCCTTTGTGCAGCCCTGTATAGGCACATGCCCAGTCAAGTTATTTCAGAGCGGTTTCAATGGAATTACCCCAAAATAATCTCCTTCTGCTCCCCGGGAAAAGAAAAAAAGTAGAAGAGGACAGAAGAATAGAAGTGAATAATGTAGAATGAGCCAGCACCCTTGACACAGCATAAGCCGGTAGTTCCATACTCGAGGAACACGAGAATATGAAAAGATCACAGAGGGGCCTGCATGCTAAAGAAGCCCAGAGGAGCCGGGGAATGAATCGTGGATAAAGCAGGGATGTAGCTCAGCTTACCCTGCGTCTCTCTATGCAGAGATTACTCACCTTTTTCTAAGCCGACACAAATGTTCAGGTCTTAAACGTGCTGCGCATCAAACAGTTTGTTAGAAAAAAGGTCCCGAGAGGTGAAGACACCAGGTTCACCGACTCCACCCGGAGCCACAGCTTCACTCTGAGGCTCAGACAAATGGATTTTACCATCAACTCCAGCTTCAATATAAATTCATTGGGAAACAGTTGATATACGGAGACGTGCAAAGCCGGTAACAATGGAATACATTGAGAAATATCTGCTTCAGCGAGCTGCACGGCCATTAGCGCCGCGGAGGTCAAGGGTCAACGCAGCGTAGTAAAAGTGAATGATGGCTGTTTTGGAATGATCCTTAAATGAGCTGTGACTTCTGAATCGGGATCAGCTTGTTCTCGGGTCCTCAGATATACTTGAATGTGTATTTTTATTCCTGGACGGTGTTTCTGATTATTATATACATATACAAATAAAACAGATTTAAGAGTTTCACATCTTTGTTGTGTATTTACAGTGAAGTGCAAATTAATGAAGCTTTTAGTATTTTTCCTATTGATGCAATTTAATTTACTCTCTATTAAATATATTTTTTTGAATTGTACAGTTAATATATATCCATTTAATAATATCTATAACAAACTATAATTAAGTCTGAGTATAGAGTATCTGTAATAATTGTTATAACTCACTTAACCTATTTAAAATGTCATATATTTGGTTGTACATGTTAAAATAATTTGAAAGTATTTCCCCCGATTTGTACGCGTTGATTTAAAATGTCACCACTTGTGTGTCTGTGTGTGTTTGTGTGTGTGTTGACGATCAAGTGGTATTGATAATATTCTACAATTCTTTGCTTCCTGTGGTTCACATGTGTCAATGTGACTCACATTCAAAGACAAATATTCACTATCAAAATAAATAATCAAGTATGAAACATAAATAAAACCCAATAATAAATCCCAGTGTTTAAATCAATAAAACACAATGTACAGATAAGACTATCAAGTGTACCACAATGAGTCAATGTGCATGTACGTAACACACAACTATCCGAGGCGTGCGAGCCACACTTCAGGCATTTGACTGTGTTTCCATGTGTGTGTGTGTGTTCATCAATACCCGTATATATCCATGTGTGTGTCAGAGCCAAGTGTCATATCGATAGGTTAATAGCTGCGGTGTCGGATTCACTAACTCTCTGATTAGTTGACAGTTCACTAATCCACACAGCATCTTGAGTTATTGGCCCGGCCCATTGATTTCCAGCCGGGAGCAACTCGGGGGGGGTCGTAGGAGAGCCATGCTGCTATTGATTGGCCCCAGATCAACCCCAGCAGCATCTCCCTATAACACACACACACACACACACACACACAGACACACACACCTAACCCTGACGCGGTCCTACGACACGCAGCGTGGTCATACCTCCTCTCTTTCCGACCGGGCCATCGGGAACATTTTGTGTCTTTGTGTTGTGTCGTCTCCATCACTCACCTTTTACAGACATGTGTTTTTATTGGCAGACTTTACGACTTGCAGGAGGCGTCTAAACAAACAAACAAACAAACACAATGTCTCCTCTCGCTCCCTGTCTCCGATTTCCACATCCTCTCGTCTCCACTCTATTCCAGTGATGCACCACCCGGAATCTTTCCCCCTCTGTAGACATGGAAGGTGTAGTTGTGGTTCTTTCCCATCTACAGCCGCTAAACCTCTGGATTCAGACTATATTATGTTCCAGAGAATTAAACCTAATTTAAATTTATTGTCAATTATTTGGAATTCAAGCCCCAAACTGCTTCTGTTCATGAGGATGAAAGTCTCACGTTGAACCGAGGGGTATCACACTTTATAACCTATACAGAAACCAGCCACTAGGAGGCGATCCAGATAATGTGGCTTCACTTTGGGCAGCTGTCACGTCGTCCATCTTTATTTCCAGTCGATTTTGAAAATGCCTCCGTGTCTCCCAGAGGCTGAACCAGAGGAAACGACTTGAGACAGAAACATCTGGAGGATTTAGAACCGATCAGCTGGACTTTAACTCTCTCGTGTTTCAGAATCTGACGACTCTGCGTTTATATCGTTGAGCTCATTGATAAAACATACGATCTGAAGACCTGGATTCAAACCGGCAACTTTCCAGGCCTCTTACACGGTTCATTCAATTCTGCCTCAGCCAACGATCGACAATTCCAACATCCCTCGTTTTATTTCCTCTCTCTCCCTCTCTCCTCTCTCTCTCTCTCTCTCTCTCTCTCTCTCTCTCTCTCTCTCTCTCTCTCTCTCTTCCCTGTGCTCCTTCCATTTCTCTGCAGCCTCTGTGTGTAAGCATTGGGGTGGGGGGGGGTGTTGTTAAACATTTTTCTTCCTTCTTAATTGTTTTGACTTGTGCCATTGGCATCCCGATTAGGCCTCATTGATTTCCCACCGCTAAGTGCATTGATTTCTACATTTCTCATTGATCCCTGCTTCTAAATCTGCCCACACACACAGATTTGTGTCTGTCTCTATTTCTCTGCTGGAACAACACGCGGGCCGAGCATTAACGTGTGTGTCTGTGTGTGCGTGTGTGTGTGTGTGTGTGTGTATGTGTGCGTGTGTGTGAGAGCCACTGAGAGGAA
>CM076731.1:1955935-1982501 GCA_038501795.1 Pseudopleuronectes americanus
CAGATTTTTTCACCTTTTCTTGGGCTATTTTGTGTATTTATGTGTCTAATGATGCACAATTAAATTTGATTCAACACTGATATATTTGACAGATACATTAATTGTGCGATTAAACATGTATCTGTCATTTTAGACTTTTTAAACCCTTTTGTAAACAGCAGTTTAGTTTCAGGTCTGGATTCAGAAAGCAACACGTTCGCTGTGAAAGATAAGAAGCAGAATCTATTTTAGGTTCCTTCCCCACTGCTGTCTATTTGTGTGTGTTTGTGTGTTTGTGTGTGTGTGTGTGTGTGTGTGTCTGTTCAGGTGTGTGTGAGTAACTGATCAGAAGTCCACTCTGGCCTACGAGCCCACGACGTCGGACAAAGCCGGCACGCAGCAGGTTGCAGAGAGTATCACTGAAGGGAAAAGGAACATATTGCTATTGATGAGGCCGCCGTGCGCCATATTTTTCACCTCTCCTTCAAATCCACGCACACCTCCCTCCCTCCCCTCCTGCGATGAACGCACAAAACACACTATATTCTACAAGAAATAATTGCTTTTGTCTGGAAGGAGTTTGGATCGGGGCTCCTCGGCGCTCGCCTCCATCTGGAGAGGGGGGCTCTTGAGGGACAACTGGTCGCTTCTTTACACGGCCTCTCCTTCTCCTCTGTCCTCCCTCGTTCTCCTGTTGGACACACGGATGTCATCTGTCAATGGGGAGAGGGCTCCTTTTTTAATTTCATCGAGTGTGTGTGTCTAGTGTGTGTGTGTGGTGGGCTCTCCCTTTGTGAGGTGACTTGTGTCTGTGCATAGATGAGACATGAAAAGCTGCAGCAGGTCGACGGAGACGCTGTGAATCAGAGGACACACGGTCAGCTGGAAGGACGAGCAGTACAGGTGGTGGAGCAGCAGTATGTGGAAATGCAGTATTAGTACTATTTATACTAGAAGCAGCTGTAGTAGACATATAAGTTATTAAAGTAACTGTAGTATAATCAGAAGAGGAGTAGCAGGAGAAAACAGTAGTAGTGATAATAACAGTTATTGAGGCTGCAGCAGGATTAACATCTGCACAGGTACTTCTAGAAACTGCAGTAGTATGAATATATCTGTTTGATGTATTATTATATAGAAGTAGTAATTATAGTAGAGGACAGTATTAAGAGATGGTAAAGCAGCACAAGTAGTAGTAATAGTATAACAACTAATACAGTTATACAAAAAGTACTCACAAATTGGGCTGTAGTGTTATCAGGATAATACAAGTAATGGTGTAGTAATGCCACAGCAGCAATGGAAGTAATATTGGTACTTATATCTGAAGGTGTTGAGAATTACATTTGTAGGACAGGTCTGTAGTAGTAAGTGTATTAATATGAGCTGTTGTAGTAGTAGTAGTGTAGCCACATTAGTAGAAATACAGTACATAGCAGCATTTTCAAGAGTATCAGTATTACCAATAATAAAGAATTGCAAAATGAATTTAAAACATGGTTGTAGTTTTAGGGAGCAGTTGTGGTAGTGTAAGGTGTACACAGAGTTGCAGGACTTGTTGTAGGATTATCAACTATTATACTAAAGTTTGGCATTTACATTAATTTACAAAAAGAGCACAAGTACTTATTGTATTTTCATGAGTACTGACTATAATTGTAGTATATTGCAGTGTAGTCCACCTCAGGAGCAGCTGCTTTGTGGTGACGTTAATTATCATGGGATTGGAAGTACTTTATCAAAGTTATATTCCATCAGCTGCTGAAGTACTGGTAGTACTAGTACTGCAGCTGTAAAGTGAGAGGATCCTGTTTTATCCTTACAGCAGATAGTTTATATTTGATCTGTCTTCCTCTCCCTTCCCAGACATTAGCATCGGCCTGGAGCCCGAGGCCTTTTCCATATATGAGGTCATAATTGATCGATAACTTATTAACAGCTCGGTCCCAGTGTGTGCAGAGCAGGTGAGGTGTGTGTGTGTGTGTGTGTGTGTGTGTGTGTGTGTGTGTGTGTGTGTGTGTGTGTGTAAGCGTGAGAGAGAGAGAGTCTGAGCTTTGGTCGATTTTCTTTTATTGACTGCGATATTTAGCGCATAGATTTTTCTATTTAAAAAAATCTATGGTGGCGCTAATCTTGGGTGTAAATGCGCAGCGCAGATTGTGGCCGTGCGTCCGACAGCGCGTGAGAGGAGAGAGTATGGCCGCGGGGCACACGCACACACACACGCACACACACGCACACACACACACACACAGAAACGCCGCTAAAACATTCTTACCGAGCCTTAATGGGAAACTACGCGGGGACCCATTGGCTGAGTGCTGCAGGTGACCTTGCATAGGCCAGACACAGCCTAAATCTATACGAGCGAGAGGGAGAGAGGGAGATAGAGAGCGAGAGGGAGAGAGAGAGAGAGAGAGGGAGAGGTGTCCACCTGCTGAAATATACATCAAAGCACCCCTCCTTTCCGAATCCATGTCCGCACATTGTGAAGAGCAGATCGATTTCTCGGAGGCCGGCGATGATGTGATTATTGGCTTCATTATAATGAAGTAATCAGAAGATCAATTGGCTGGATCTGCACGAGTCTTGTAGCGGGATTATAGTGGTCAGAGTGTGTGTCTGTGTCTGTGTGTGTGTGTGTGTGTGTGTGCGTGTGCGTGTAGGGGTGGATGTTTTACACTCTTAGTAATGCAACCTACTCTCTCAGAGATTCAGGCCTGATATGAAATGGACTTTATTTAATCCTCGTCAATATATTCTGTCCAACATCTTTACACTCGACTTCTGGAACGTTCATTGGGAATTTCACTTATAATGATATTTTTCAACACGTCGTAAAAAAAGAACCATAAGAGCCATATGGTGGTTGTGTGTGTGGTGTGTCCAGGGGATGGGCGGAGGGCTGTGAAGGTTGGAGTGTAAATTAAGACGGCAGTGGGAACGGAAAACAGGGGGAGGCGGTTGGTGTGGGATGTGGGGTAGTGGGCGCCTCAGCAGAGAGAGACGATTCAGGGGTGTGGGGGGTGGGGGGAGGACGAGGTGCCGGTGAGAGGGTGGGTGCAAACAATGGGGAGGAAGGGGAAAGGAGAGTGGGAGAGGATGGAGGGGGGATAGGTTCACCCCCTACTCCAACCCCGCCCCCCCTCAGACAGCCCGCCCATATCACCCAGATCACGCAAAACGTCGACCCGCGACGTCCTGAGCCTCATATACTGAGTCGTATAGTAGTATCCCCCCCCCACCCTGTGCCACCCTAGGGCTAGAGTGCAGGATGCGCTCAGAGCAAAAACATATATAAAACATTACCACAAGGCAGGTAATATTCAGCACGATAGCTGGGTAATATTGTGTGAAAAAATATAGGGGGGAGATTAGTATGGGTAAGGAGGGGGGAGGGGGGGGGGGGGAGGAGTGGGGAATGGTGGGGAAGGGTGAAGAATGGGATGGGGGGAGCGATGTGGGGAGATAGGGTGGGGAGAGAGGGGAGGTGAAGATGGACAGCCAGTGGGCCGAGGGGGAGGAGCATGAGGGAAGAATCGGGTAGTGCGTTTGGGGAGAAGGACACCTCGAGGGGAGGATGTGGTAGGGGTGATGCGTGTTTAGGAGGACCGGGAGGGAGGTGAAAGAAGAGAGTTGTAAGGAGGGGGACGAGGGGGGATGGTAACTCGGTGGAAAGAAGTAGGGGTTGGAAATCTAAGGGGAGGAGAGTGGTTGGGGGTGAGGGTGAGTTGAAGTATTATGGGTATGGGGGGGGGTGCGGGGAGAGGGGGGTGTGGAAGGGGGGCGGGAGGAGGGGGAGAGAGAAGATGTGAAGATGGGGAAAGAGGAGGTGAGGGAATGGTGGGTGGCGGGTCGAGGCGGGCAGGGCAGGGCAGGGAGAGAGGAATGGACGGGATGTGGTGGAGGGGGAAGGAGCTTCATGAGAGTTGTGAGAGATTGAAAGGAGGGGAAGCGTGAAGGTACGGGGAACGGGAAGCTGGGGCCGATCAGGCTGGGTAGGTGAGACGGTAGTTTAGGCGGGAGAAAGGGGGGAATGGTGTACAGGGAGCAGTAGGGTCTCTGCAGAGGAGGGGCGGAGGGGAGGCTGGGGGGGAGGGAGAGGGGGACGGTAGGGGAGTGTGAGGGAGAGCAGGGGAGGGTGGGCGGCGGTGGGAGTAGGGGAGCGGGTGAATGTGCGGGAAATCGGGGTGAAGGAAGTGGAGCGGGAGAAGTGAATGGGGGGAAGAGAGGATAGGCGGTAAAGGTGAGGAGTAGGTGACGGAGGGGGTGGGAAAGTGGTGTGCCAGCGGAACAGGGGCGAGGTATTAGTGGAGTGAGGGGGGACGGTGTGCGGTTAGGGTAAGACTAAATTGGAGATGAAGGGGGAAGAGTCGGGTGGGGGGGCTTGGTGAGTGACGAGGGATGAGTGAGCGAGGACTAGGGGAGGGGGCGGAAATGGAAGGGGGCGGAGGGGCGGCAATGTGACCAGGAGGTTTGGATTGGAATTGAGGGATTACGTGGATTGAGGAGATGGGGTTGGCAGGCACAGGACATACCAGGGCGGCGAGAAAGGGTGGAGGGTCATCCTGGGTGCTAGGGCTCCAGAGGAGCGTGGGGGAGCGGGCGATAAGATATGGAATCGCGGGATGGAGGAAGGCGTGGAGGAGGGGAGAGGGGCAGGGCAGGTGAGAGGAGGAGGAGGGCATGAAGGGTTGGCAGGGGAATGGACTAGGAAGGAACAGACGTAAGGGAAGAGGAGGAAGGCGCGGTGGTAGTGCATGAGAGAGGAGGGGGGGGGGGTTCCCGGGGGGAGGAGTGGGAGAGGGAGGGCCTAGGGTGGGGGGTGATGGGAAAGAGACGGGGACGAGAGGAGGGCCTCTGCATGTGGAGGTTTGAGAGAGGGCTAGACGAGATGAGGGGGGGATAGAGGGGGAGGAGGGACATGGAGGGAGAAAGAAGACAAGAGAGAGGGTAGAGGGGAGAGGTAGGGCCGGAGAATAGGAAGGCGAGGGGATAGTGACGAGTTAGGAAGAGACGGGAGTATACGGGATAGTTGGAGAGAGAAGGGACGGGGCGCAAATGGCGCGATAGGGGCGAAGGGGCTTGAGAGGAGGCTCGGCGGAGTAAGGGGATTGAGGGGGAAGAGTGAAGGAGGGGCGGGGGGAAAGAAAACGGGAGAAAGGAATGCGGGGAGCGTGACTAGAGAGCAGCAGACAAGGAACAGGGGGGGAGAGGAGAGATCAGGCTGGAAGCGAAGGGGAGTAGGTTAAGTGCTGTTCAGGCGACTGAGATGTAGGGGGTACAGGGGGATAGAGGAGAAGTCGGGGGAGAGAGAAGAACGGCAAGAGTGGGGGAAGGGGAGGTGAAACAGACGCAGGAAGGAAAAGGGGGGAAGGAGGCCGGGAAAGTACGCGCTAGGCGACGGGGGGTGGGTGGGGGACTGAAAGGAGGGATAGGGGTAATAGCGTGGGGGAGGTGGCAGGGGGCGGGGGCCTGTGCAGCGCAAAACGAGGGTACACTGAAAGGAGGGGGTGGCAGGGAGTAGAGTCCGCAGAAGTGTTAAGAGAGTTCGACGGGTTGGTGGCCGGGGTGGGAGAACCGGGGGGGAAAGCTGGAAGAAGCGGTAAAAGGGGGGAGAGGGAGAGTAGGAGAGGGAACGGAAGTACCTTAGGGGAATTGTAACAGTTGGGGCGGTGAGGGGATTGCAGTGAGCTTAGAAAGGAGAAGGCAAGAGGGGAGGGGATGCAGAGGGCAGGGGGGGACCAGTTAAAAGGTGATGGGGTTTGTGGGAGCGCGAAAGATGTAGGGGGGACGAAGGCGGGAGTCAGTGGGTCGCGTCTCCAAGAGGAGGGGTAGGAGTAGGGGGGGAAGCGGGAGAGCGGGTAAGCCAAGGTCAGCTTGAGCGATTTGAGGTGGCGGACGTGGGGACAGACGCAGGAGGTGTTGAGCAAAGAGACAGGTGAGAGATGGGAAGTAGGCCAGATATGAGGGAGAGGGATCAGGAGGTGGTAGGCAGAGTGCGAGTAAGCGGGGGATAGTGTGAGGGGGAGGAAGAGGGGAAGAGGCTGGACGTTACGAAGGAAGAGAGGATTATCCATGTCAGGGGGGGGAGGAGAAGGATGGGGTTTGGGGGCGATGCAGAGGGGAGTAGGGGAGAGAGGTGCAGTTAGGGAGGTACGGGTGGGTGGAAGGGTGGTAGGTTGGAACGGTGCGCCTCATCGCTCCTACCCAAAGAGCGTGACCCCGAGTGGTGGAAACCACCCCGCGTATGGTGAACCCCCCAAAAAAAACCACCCTATACCATCCCAACCCACCCACGCCCCCCCACCAACCCACCTCCAACCAGCCCCCACAAACATAACCACTAACCCCTCCACTGTACCACTTCACCCACCCCCACAACTCTAGACCTCGGGATATCTATACACAATGCGTCCTCCACACATATTATCTAACGCGTAGAGACAAACGCCCCACGCCACCCCCCCACCAGACTCCCCCGAATGTAAAAGTGCAGAACAAGAAACCACCAGCCCCTCAACAGAATCTTACGACTTCGACCTCTGACACTACCACCCCTCGTCATGCAACACGCTAGCGCCAACCCAAAATAAATTAATTCATCCCCTTTCCAGATTCCAAAATTACTCATCCACCCACCCAACCCCCCAACCCACCACACCAACTCTCCAACACAACGCCTCTTAACTCTCTATGAATCCTCTCCCATATATATAGTAAATAAAATAAAAATACACAAAAATTAAATATAAGAAAAAATTAAACATATTAAATAATTAAAAATCATAAAAAACGCAATAATAATAAAAAAAATTTTAATAAATATTAAATTATAAACATACTAATAAAATTATAACCAAAACAATAATACCAAAATAACACTCATAAAACTACACCAACACCACAAACACAAACGCTACCCACCCCTAGACCAAAAAAAAACCCACAAAAAACTACCAACTAAAAAAACATACATCAACTGTATAAAAATAAACCAACAAGACCACTACAACAATAATATAAGAATAAAATAAATAGAAAAAAATTAAATTATATATGTAGTAAATATTGTTAGATTATTATTATTTATTAAAAACTTCTAATAAAAAAAGAAAATATAATTAAAGATCTTTATAATTTTGTTTTTGTTTGTGTAATGTGTTATGGTTTTTTTTTGGTTTGTAAATTAAAAAATTAAAAAGATTAAGATAAAATAGAAATATAAAAAAAATTAAAAGTAATAAAAAAAAAAAAAAAATTAAATATAAAAATATATAATAAAAAAAAATAAAAAATATAAAAAATAAAATAAAATAAATAAAATAAAAAAAAATATTATAAAAAAAATAATAAATAAAATAAAAAATATAAATAAATACAATAAAAATAAATAAAAATAAAAATTAAATAAAAAATAATTATTAAAAAATTAAAAAAAATTAATAATAAATAAATAAAAAATATAAAATATAAAAAATTTAATAAATATAAAAAAAAAAATAAATTAAAAAAAATATATAAAAAAAATAAATATATAAAAAATTTATGAACAAAACAACAACCACAGCGCAGCATCACAGGTGGATTAGTCCGCTCTTTTTTATTCCATTAGTCCGTCCCGACTCTCCTTTTTGATATCTTCATCTTCTCACTCTTCACCATTCCAAAGCCCTACTACTTCTGCCGTTCTCAGCCTTCTCTCTTTTTAATTTACCGACTTTTCCGCATTCCTACCTTCCACTCGTTACCCCGGATTTTTGACTTAATTCACCTACGTCTTATTCTTTTTTTATTTCGTTTAGCACCCCTTAACTTATCTTGTATAAGCCGCTCTTCCTTTCACTTAAACTTTTAATTTTCACCCTTCTCGCTCTCAGCCTTTATTTATTCCAAAATCTTACATCAGCCTTTTCGCTGTAACGATACCTCTATTCATAGCTCCCTTTCTCCTTCTTTCTGCTTTTACTTGTCGTTTTTTTCATTGGAAAGATTCGTTACTAGTTCATATTGAGATTCACTCTCATCATAATCTCACCTTAGTACCGTACCTGCTTCTCCTTTGTCCTATTTTGTCTGCATTTGCGTGCTTGGCTACATGATTTACGTTCGTATAGAGTATCATGCGTTTAGCTTTGCATTAATTCCATTGAATCCCCAGTTGGTTCACCGTCCAGGGTATTTGCTGCTCGAAATTTGACGCTGGCTATCTCTTTTGTGTTTGCGGGAGCCTACACCTCAATTGTTCATGCGAGACCATGTTAAGTCACAAGAGTGCATTAGGGCTCGGCTCCTGATTAGTAGAAGGGATGAATAGACTGTTCAGTAAGATCGATGTATACATCGACGTTGGGCAAGAAGAAATTTAATGACATCCGTGGGGTTGGCCCTCAATGGAGAATGGACAGATAAAAATAAAGGGAAGTATAGATGTACGTAGAGTGATAGGCGCGTGCGCATGTCGCTCACTGTAACGGTGTGCGGAGGTCCGGAAGGCGGGGTGGCCTAGCCAAGTCTTAAAACTGGAACGTGGCAAACGTGCGGGTGTGTGATGAGTAGAGTTGGTAGCCTATTCGTTGGTATGATTCGACCCTTTCTCACTCAGCAAGAGTCTTCAACGCCATGCTGCCTAGACTGTTAGGTTGTTTTTTCCGTTCTCACAGTTCACGTGTTTTCTCTCGCGTCGTTAGCCTTTTTCACCGATCCTGCTCTCTGGCTCTACATCTCCGTGAATTTTTACCTGTAACGACTTAGTTCCTCGCCTTGCTCTTTACCGTTACTCCTCCGCCCCCTTGGCCTCACATACGTGTGTGGGAGTGATGTCCTTGTTATCGTTGTTAAACCCTTGATGTGGTCGGAATTCTTAGTAACAAACCGGCTAGGTTTCAGGTGAATTCATGTAGTCCCATTGGCGCGCCAGAGAGATGGTATGCCTGCCGGGAACTAGTGTTCTGCCGGGATTCATTTAGTATCGCTGTTCACCGGATTGGTGCACGCGCACATGTAGGTCGTAGTCACGAAGTTCTAAGATCCTGTTTACTAGATACACCTCTGAGGCGCAATATACCGCAAGGCGGAGTAGGGTCGGCTGATGTCCTTCTTCTGTGGGAGGTTTCGCACGACAAGTCTTTAAATGCTACAAAGCATTTGCCGTTAAATCAATGACAATAGTTCTAGTGGGCTAGTCGCGCTCTTTTTTTGAAGGCGCTGGCTTTCTTTTCTTGGTACCCATCTGGGGAAGTTTAAGGACTAGAAAATACCAACATCGCGGAACGTTGATTCCGTCTGTAGGCTTAAATAATACGCCAAACTCTGATCAAGTATATCTGTTACCCTAGTAAGCTTCTTAGCATGACTTTTTCTGGACTCTACTAGTCCGTTTTCCTTTTTTTTCCTGCGCATCTTTAGCAGTAACTAACTTCTTTCCTTGTGGTGCCTTTCATGATATCGTATATATTGATTACCTTTCCTAGGCATGATCAGTGTGTTCCCGGCATTGCTTAGGGATTTCCAATTCTAGTCTTGCCGTCCGCGTTGTTTCAACCATCAATGTCATACCGGTTTTATCCTATATTTACGTGAGTACTGGCCTTACTAGAATTGTGTCTGGGCGTTTGATACATCTGTGGCTGATCATGTAAGGATAGCCTGTTTTGGAGCGCACCAACCTTATCGTGAGTACAATGGACAGCGTGTTAAAGGTGCGCGTGTGTAAGCTAGTTATGGATAAGTGGGTGGGCGACACAGTACAATTCAGTAACGGCTAACGTCTGAGCCGTGTACATCATCTGAACTACAAGCGGCGCCAGATAATGTGAATTTCTCGTTGGGTTGCCGGGAGGACTCGATCCTGATAATCGATGGTGCAAAGGTCGCCTCAGGCTATAGGGCGTCACTACGACCGAACGGTTCTCAGATAGGGAAGCCAAAGGGATCGCGCAGAGGAGCTTTGACATGTGCATGTGGCTGAGAGACAGTTCGAAAGCTAATAGGAGTTGGCGAGATTGCGGGAGTAGTGGGCAGGAAGGAAGCCGGGGGGGCGCATTATTGGTGGCATGCATATTGGTTCATGCACCGAAAATATGTAGTCGGGGATCCAGAGTCCACGTGGTGGTTGTCGGGCATGCCTCCTGTCCGACTCCCCTATTGTGTCATGTCTTGTGCCTATATATATGCCTTAAGCAGGCCAGGTTATCAGTACTTTCCCTGGTTCTGAAGAATAGCTGGAGGGAATAATTTAGTGTGTACCAGGCCAAGAGTAAACTCGTTATCGTGATTCGTCTGTGCGCTGTGACCTATTCACGAGTTTATCGAGATAATTAAGGAATTGTCCAGGAGCGTTCCCATGCGCGCAATTCAACGCGATCGCGTTTGTACAAGGGAAAGCTACATTTGTTTTGGGTGTGGTTGACGTGTACGCGCGGGTTTCGCTGGACCATATTGTCGAGACTATGTGCCGTAATTCGCTTATCCGGGCTGCGGTTGCGGATCCGAAGATGTAAGTGGTTTTGCCCGCAGTACACTATCTACTGCTTCCGCTAGGAGAATCTTCGACGGTCTAGCTCAATAAAGTAGGTGTTGAACCCCTAGTGGCGGTTGCCCCCATTTCTTACTGCATATTCCTTGGTAGCATAGAGAGCCGAGGCTGTATCGGGGCGCAGGTGCGATCCAGATTGTATGACCTGGCTTTGTTCATGCGTCACGATGGTTGTGCGCGCCAAGCCCCGACACATATCGTAGGTTGCCAAAGCAAACATTACCATGCGGGGCCAGGTGGAATTGGCGAGGAGAGTGGTGGTGCTTGAGAACTAAGCAACCAGGATCAGGATGAGTATGCTTGCGGCCACTGCTTTAATAAGCGTGAGTGGGGCTGGAGATTTTTAATGTCGACCAGTACGGTGGAGGGTTGATAGTACGAGGGTCGGTGAGTCTTCTTTATTAAGTGTGGGAAGGAGACGAGTGCCACGGCCGCACACATGCAACAAGAGCGTTCACCACAGAAGAGAGTTGCTTGGCGAGCACAGGGACGCACGGGTTGTATGAGATTCGCTGGAAAGGGATAGTGCTGTCGCGAGCGGAGAAGTGTGCGCAGAAAGAAGGCGTGGAAAAAGAGGTAGTCATGCGAATGGGGGGACCAGCGAGGGGCCCTGATAGCGTGTAGTTCCTGGTTAGCGATCAGTCCTGGCGGGAGTTTTCGTAGCGTGGCAAATCCGGGTCTATGACGTGGATCTTGAGGTGTGTGCCTACAAAACGCGGCCACGATGTGCTGGAAGTGACACTGGCAGAATCAAGAACGAGATAGTTAGAATAGACTCGGGTTGCTGTCAACTAGTTAGTTGCGCCAGTCCTTGGGTCGCGCAGTTTGTTGTTGCGGCGATTAGAGGATAGCACGGAGGGGCTGATGCGATCGGCCCGAACGTGTGTGAGTTAATCGAGATTGAGATCAAATTTAGCGGTTGCGAGCGTTTACGGCTGAAAGTATCGGCACACCGAATAACGTCATATCGGTCAGCCGGGGCACCTTGCGTGGATCCTGATTCGCGGGCAGGAGAAATCCTTGATGCCAATGCACCGGGGATGGACTTGTTATGGTTGGACGGTTTCTTTGACTAGCTGTGTGACCACCTGAATGGGCGAGTAGTGTCCCAGACGGGGACAAGACAAGGAGGCAGTCCGAGCGAAGGGTAGCTGAATCGAACGGGGCCGAAACGAGAGAGGAATAAAGAGTTCAAGCATGAGTCGCTGGCAGACAGCCTGGGCCAACGACTGTCCGGGCATAATGGGACGTGCTGTTATAAGGGCCTCCTTTTGTTGTTCTACTCTATTCCTGAAACACAGTAGCAGGCGCTGATGCGAGCTGCCTCCCTGACCCTTTGACCATCGATGTTATAATTTTATGTATTTACTGGATGTCGTCATTCGACTGAGCATTTCGTACATTTAAGTTAGTATCGCCCTTGCGGGCCTTCTCTGTCCCCTTCTTCCATTGTCGCCTCATCACCAAACCTGCGCCTTTTTATGAAGCTACAGCAGTTCGCGACAACTTCTAATCTGTTCACTTGTAAGTTAGACTGTTATGTGTGTCTTGTATCACCGTTCACATTATCTTGGTGACGTGTCTAATTTACTTTATTGTACGGTGTCCTCATGGTCTAGTACTTTAATATCTTTAGAGTCGTCCTGTGGCGATAGTTTAGTTGTCTAGCTCTTGGCCGTTGGAATCTCGGGACTTTGACTTCACCTATTGGGTCTTCCCTTAAGAAGTGGATAGCGTTACCTATCGTCCCCATCTATATATGACGGGACTCACCGTCCTGTCTGTTGTAAAAGCTCTTGTGTCGGTAACTCTGTAATGTAGACTGTCCTGCGCAAACTTGCCTGACGGTTTAGTCGGTATATGGCCACTTCCATGGGTCTTACGATCCGGGGATGATGTTCAGGGGTATTCATATGCCATTCATCTGGTGTTTAGTTCGGACCATGTTCAATGAATTTCCAATATTTGTTAATCTCCCGGGCGTGAGAGGTGAGGTTCGGATACCAGTGCATGTAAACGACCCCATGGCCAACATGTTATAAGACTGTTGACCTATGGTATTCCTCGTCACTGGGCTCCGACGAGCCTGGAGTCTCGCAATCCAGGGTTGGCCACCCCCTACCCCCCACCCCACAAACATACACCAACACAACCCAAAAAAAAAAACAACCCCAACACCACACCCCCCCCCCCCCCCACGGGAGAAAGAAGGGAGAAGATCACGTGCTGGGGATTTGTATAGTCCTTTTCGAAGGTAATTGTGTGAATGGAGCTTCAACTTGTGGCGTTGTGAACTATTCTTTCCAAACTCTTATTGGTGTTCGTCTTATTATAGACTTATACACCCGTTGCATTTTCCTTTCCGAAACGTATTCCTGACGCCATTTACGTACATATGCTCCGTTTCGGTTGTAACTCGTGATCGCCAACTTTTAATTTTCGCACTCATTCTACATAAACTGGTACTCTTATAACCTCTAACGCATTGTTCACTGGGATTGTCCTTTTTTCGTTGTGTGTACCTTTGTGAATTTAATTTACTTCGCTTTTTCCATCCGCATCTCATCAATCCTCCTATCAGAGTTTCCCGCCTTATATTTTTGTTTCTCATCTCATCATTTACTTCATTCTATTCTTACCGGCTCACTTAGCTATTTTCCACATATACTTTTATTGCTTGTTTCCAACTTTATCTTTTCCTATGAATATCGTTCTTTTGAGGTATTCTGTTGTCTGCTTATGGCGTTCCCTCTATAGTGTCTTTAACCAACCTCCCAATATCAACTCTCTTAGAAACTATCCTTGGTTGCGTGCCCAGCTACTACCCCTACATAATTTTCACCCTCATGCTCAGTACCTCTTATTCTATTTTTTTACCCAAATATTGTCATTAATTTCTATAACCTGCATTTTAGTGCCTCCTTTCCACTCCTTTTACATCTTCTCTGAGTTCACCACGCGAGTATTTGGTTGGGGATCTAGACGTAGTAGTGTCACCAATGGTCCGCATTCCGACAATACATTATTTCCCTAAGCTGTAGAGTGAGGTATTTCTCCGCCGGGTACGGGGTGGCAGAACATGCTTCATTCCTACAATAGCTCCGTCCAGGGCACACTTACGGTGGCGTCGAATGCACGTGCTATCGGGATTGTAAGAGAACGTATAAAATACAGATCCTCCGTCCTCTGGCACTGGCTTGGGGGGTGCTACGACACACGGAGTTAGGACACTTAGTAGTGAGAAGGGAGCAAGTACGAGACCTGTAGGAGAGACTTGCAAGAAAGACTGCTGGGCACTAGTGACTTTAGATGTCTGGTAGGGCGAGAGCGAGCCGGCGACTAGAGAAAAGAACGAGAGCGGGTATGAAGAGTGGTGCAGCCGCTAGAGAAACTATTCGTTGAGAGTAGGCTTAGGCTTCGCGGGATGAGAGATGAGGCAAGGGGAGTGATACTACCGTATTTTAACTGCAGTGAAAGTCAGATCAAGACATTGTAGTAAATGAGCCTTTGGTATAAAACGCAAGTCTGCTGTGGTGAGCGACCAAATGGCCGACCAAGGACCTCAGTGAGTATCCGGAACGCGGCGTTGCAGCATGGATCACGAAGGTATTGTCAGGGTGTCGTTAGTTCGTCCTGACTAGCGGCTGAAAGACTGAGTAGTGCGGCAGATAAAAGTCCGCGATCAAGTTCTAGGCATGCGATGGGTACATGTGATCGGCTTGTCCGGGCTTACATCAAGTCGACGGATGACTTAAGGTCTTCGGCGTCGCATAGCCGACGGCAATGGGGTACGAGCGAGGGGGAAAGCGCCTGCATGTTAATGAGCGGGACTAGCAATGGAATCAGGGCAGTTGGGGCGTTATCGTGGGCGGCCCCACTCGTTACCAGATTAGAAGTGTTCTAGGGATCTGGGGTAGAAGGGCCAGGAAAGCGACTATTACGGTCTCATAGAATTTGGCGAGGATCATGTCGTACGTGACGGACTGCTGAGGGGTCAGTGGTCTATGTCCTCTATCCGGTAGCATGGCCATTGCAAGTGCAGAGGTTTTGGAGCGCGCAGAGAGCACGCGTTAGGTGGAGACCGGGTGCGTCGGACACTTGTTGAGGGACTGGGCATGGATGGGTGAAAAATTCAAAAGAATGGGGCGCTATAAGAAATGTGGAATTGGCGCGGAGTCTTGGGGGAAACGGGGGTTAGAGAGCAGGACATCTGCGCGGACAAGGATGACCTGGACAGGACCCAGGCGGGCAGAGGGTGAAACACAGTGAATAGTGGCAGCGGGGTCGGGCGATAAAAACAGCGGAAGAGATGAGACGCCCAGTGTCCAGTTTGTCGGGGAATTCAAAGTCCCCTCACGGGTGGATGACCGTGTACAAAGAGTCTTAAAGCGTCATGTGGGCCCCCCTCCAGCGCGGTTGTGTGTGAACAGGGGCAGGACCAGCCCCAAAAAAAACCAAGCAGGGCTATTGGAGGAGGTGGAGGAAGAGCCGGGCATAATGGGACTGGGGGGATGCGAGGAAGTTATGATAGGATTATAAACCGGTGGATAGTGAGACCATCGGAAGCGAAAAAGCGGGAGCCAGGGGAGTGCGCAATACCAGGAGCACGAGCCAGCAGGGTGAGGGGAGGTTGGTAACCGGATGGGGGCCAGGGGCATGGCCCGGGGGCTGTACTCCTTGATAGTTGTCGCAGGAGGGGGGAGATGGGGCCCGTGGGGTTAGCACACAGAACACCCCAAAAGCACGAAGCAGTGAGTAGTGGAAGGAGTTAGCAATTGAAGCGGCAGCGGGGAGCGAGGGAGGAGGAAGCGGAGAGGAGGAGGAAATAAAATGGTGGGGGCCGGGTTCTGGGGAGCGGGGGCTGGAGAGGGCGAGGTCAAAGAAACGACAGTCGGGGTTGTAGGGGCGACTAGCTAGGAAAGGAGCAGGGTAGCGCGGGGGTGGATGAAATGCAGGGGCGTGGTGAGCCGAGGGATAATGTTAAAAGGGTTAAAATGGGAAGATGGTTTTGTTGAAGCGGTTCGAGCCCGCAGAAGCGGCATGGAGGATGCGAGAAGAGGTGCGAGGAATGAAAATGATGGATGGTATGGCATAAAAGGAAAGAGTACAGTTCGACAGCAACGTAGCCAGTAGGAAGAATGCGGAGGCGGGTATTCATGTTGGGAGATGAGAGTGTAAGGATTCCGGGGGTTAAGAGGTAGACGGGCGGGCGGAGAACAAGTGGGGGGAATCAACCAGAAATATAAGAAAGTGAGGAAAAGGGGGGTAATGGAAGTCCGGAGACATGATGAGGGAGTGGGCGCTCGTGCAAAATGGAGGGGGAGCGCAAGTAAAGGCTGAAAGGTCGGATTGGAGGGGGGGAAAGAATGGGGGGTGTGGAGGAATGCGATGGAGGAGCGGAGGTTGAAATCGGGGAATAGGCTGCTGGGAAAATGTGAAGGAATGGGGGGGGGGGGAAGAGAGAGAGCTCGTGGGAGGAACACGTGGTTGGCCGGGGGACGACTGGGCGTCAAATAAGTAAGTCCGGGTAGGTCGTTACAAGGGTTTGTGCGGTATCTGTGTGTAGCTTAGGTTTGGGTGCCGGAAGTAGGAGAGGAGGAGAACGGGGGAAAGCTGGGCGACAAAGTGGTGGGAAGGCCAATGATTAACTGAAGGCGCAGATAGAGTTTCGGTAAGACCACGGGGAGCGAGAAGAACGAAGGGTGTAGATCGGACAGGGTGCAGGGGAAGGCGGAGGCGTGGAAGCTTAGTGGATGCACCAAGGGTCGGGGAGCCGAGGCAGACGTCACGAGAGGGAAGTACCAGCTTGGGTTGTGGAGGTATACGCCGGACATAAGAGCGGCACTATGAGAGGTTAGTGTGGGAAGACGCATCGGGAGGGGTGGGAGTGTGGGGGAGTAGGATGATGAGCGAGACTTTGGATTGAACTTCGGATAGAGGTCGACAGTAACGGGAGTGTGATAGAGATGAGGCATGGGGATGGACTGAGCGGGGTAAGTAACCGGGTAAGGACGAAGAGCAAGCGGATCAGCGCCAGGGATGAAGGTGGAAGGACCGGTTGAGGGAGAAGGGTCCTGGGTTAGAGGAACGAGAGAAAGGGTGGAGCTGTCGAGCATCAGGTCGGAGTTGAACCGAGAAATGGCTTGTAGGGGAGACGGGGCGCGAGGTGGCGAAGTGAGGAAGGAATAATAAGGACGGGAGACGGGAAGCAGAAGCAGTGTGTTAGCGAGAAGCGGTGTGGACAAAAGGTCCCGGGAGGAAAGTAGGGAAAAGGGGGAGGCGGGGCGGAAAGGATGAGGGAATGATTAAGCGCTTCTACAGATTAGAGAAACAGCTGCGAAGCGTAGGGAGTTATCCCGGCGGGTAAAGGGCGGTGACCGAGGTTACTGGTCAAAGTAAAGCCACTGGACGATGGCCCAGGAAATTCGGAGCACTGAACCAATGAGGAACGTTATCGGGTGAAGAGGTGGACGGGGTGGGTTTGACATGGTGACAGCTGGGAGGGATTGACAGAGCGGAGCGGAGGAGGGAGGAGTGGGGTACTGACGTGTGAGATGATCAAGCACAGGAGGCGGGGGGAGTTTTGCTCGATGATCGAAGGGTCATGGCAAGTTCGTGGCGGTGCTCGGGGAGGGCAGGAGCATAGGCAGGGCTGATGGGGACGCAGTAAACAGTAAGGGACCGAAGCGTTGGAAGTATAAGTAAAAGTTAGCAGGTGCTAGAGTAAGTTTGGCGATACGCGTGACACGGGAGGAAAGCCGGAGGGGGGGGGGGGGAAACCCTAGTCGAACGTGCGGTAAGAGGTAGGGTAGGCGCATTGCGGAAGGGTAGATTCGGTAGAGGCAGCTCAGAAGGTCAGGGGGAGGGCGGGGATGGTTGGTCGAGGAGGGTGGTGAGAGAGAGAGGCAAGTGCGAACCGGAGAATGGCGGGAATACGGTCGGGACGGGGGGCGAAGGGGGGCGAGGGATAGAGAGTGGTGGAGGGCAGGCGGAAAAGGGAGGAAGAGGGCACATACAGGGGGAGCAGGAGCAGGGGTAAGTAGGGCAAAGGTGGCGGCCACGAATGAGGAGCCGCAAGGAGGGGAGGGAGGAGAGTTGTTAGAGTAGCGGGCACGTAAGCAAGAAAGCTAAAGCGCGCAGGCCATGACATACTCGGCCCAAGAGGAATGGGCGAAGGTAGAGAAAGAGAATGGTGGTTTGAGCGACATATGGATGAGGTGTAGTAAGGTGGAATGTTGATAAAGACAGGGAAGAGCGCCGGACGGTGCGGGCGGAAATGAGGGAGGGTGAGTAAGTTGGTCCGATGGTTACGGGAGGGGGGGCAGTGTAAACGGGTGGTGTGAGGGTTGGGCGGAAGCGGATTGAGAAAGATAGGCATGTGGGACGATGCTGACCCTGGGGGAGATGGAGTGGAGGCGAACACGGTGTTGACAATAGAGGGGGCGGGGAAGGGTGGAGGGTAAGATGGGGCGGGCTTATGCATCACACGACGGGCAGATGCTACTGACGAAGCTGTGCGGTGGGAAGGAAGCGAGAATTGTTGGAAAGGAGAAACCGGAGGGGGAAGGTAAGTCGCAAAGGGGGGAGGGGGACACGTCAGGAGTGGAGGGGTCGGGTGGGGAAAGAGTGGAGGAAGGGGTATGAGGGAAAGTATAACGCGCAGGGAAGGCCGTGTTGACGTGTGGATTAGCCGGTGGGGAGAGGGGGAGGACATGACCGAACCAGGCTGGAGCAGACCGCAAGCGGAAGCCACTAGGGCCCAGAGGACGGGGAGGGGGATAAATGGACAGGAAAATAGGGGCCATGAGGTGGGAGCCAATGGCTGATCCACAAAAGTTTTATAATGGCGAATGAGCGAAGGGGGCGAAGTCAGACGCGAATGTACGACGTGAATCCAACGAAGAGGAATCATAGGTTCGGTTGCGAGCGACAGCGCGCAGCTGAGGGGTGCGGGGGCGGCGTTGGGGTATGTCTGAGCAGAGTGCTAGGCGGAACACTGAAGGGACAAAAGGTGTTTGAATTACAAGTTAGTGAGGGGTGCTCTTAGGGTAGGTAGGAGGGCGCAAAGTAGAGAGTGAGCAGAATAACATAAATGGAAGGAAAGGGCTGAAGGGGAGATGGCGCAGGAGGGAGCCCCATAACCAAACGCTAGGTGGAGAGGGTACAACTTAAAAGGTCTGGGGAAGAGGGGGAGGGATGAGGGGCAGAGACGGGGAGGTGAGGAGAGAGAGAAAGAGAGGGAGATAGGGTGGGAGGGGGGGAGGTGGCGCCATTATGAGGACTGAAGAGGGGCAACAGAGAAAGGGTGCACCGCCGACAGCGGCGTGGCGCGAAGCGCCGAGAGCTGAAGATGTGGGATTTGGGTAGAGGGGGCAAATCAGGTAAAGCGAAGTAGGTACCCGGGATGGGGAAGGAGGGTGGAGGAGAGAGGAAGGTAGCAAGAGAATGTTAGAGGAGCAGAGGTAGGGAGACGAGGAAGAGGCCGACGTGTGTGAGTTGGGGTTGGGTGAGTAATTGTGAGGGTGAGGGTGGAGGTTGGGGTGAGGGCAGTGTTATGGAATATGAGGTTAGCTTTGAATAAGGCAGGTGGGATAGATGGGTATGATTTTGTGGGAGAGAAGTATGATGGGTTGGTAAGGATGGTGAGGGTTGGAGGGTTTTGGTGGGATGGGTATGGAGTGAGTGATGGTACAAGTTAATGTGGACACTGGAATGGGAGGGCATAGGATTGGCGATGAACAGTAAAAGGGAGATGTTGGGATGATTGATTGATGAATGGGGTGGTGGTGGGACGGGGGGTAAGTATGGAGTGTAGTAGGAGGGCTTGGATAGTGGTGGAAGGTGGGGAAAGTACGGAGAGTGTGTTGTCTGAGAATGTTTAAGTTTAGGTTAAGGGATGACAAGGGGGAGCATGGTGAGGGTGCGGAGTGATGGTTAAAAGCTAGACGATGAAGAGAGGGGATTGAGCGGCCGGAAGGTGGTGTTTGAGGGGGGAAAGTTACAGGAGGGGCAGAATGAGCAGCACTCGATGAAGCAGTGGGGGATCAGTATATGTGTTGGATGGAAATGGTGTATATGTGCGAGAGAGTTAAGAAAGGAAAGGTGGTAGGATGAGGTAGTGTATGGAGAGGAGAGGCAAAGAGTGTTGTGTTGCAAGGTAGGTGCTGGGTTATGAGGGGGTAAATGATGGCAAATGGAGGGAAAAGTGGATGGGGGTGGGAGGGGGGGAAGGGAACGGGTTGTAGAGGAAGAGTTGAGTGGTGGGTTGAAACAGGTGAATGGCAGAGATTGAAGGGAGTGTCACAGGGGGGTGGAGGAAAGGGATCGGGGGTAGAGTTAAAGGTCTGTGGAAGAGTTGGATCCAGGGGCAGGGGAGATGTATGGAGGAAGGAGTATGAGTGGGAGAGGAAACGGGGGTATAGGAGGGAAAAAGAGGTGTAGGGGTAGGCGCTTAGGGGAGAATAGTATTGGTGGTGTCGTGGTGGGCTAGTGAAAAGAATGAAGAGGGTTGTAGGAGGTGAAGAAGGGTTAAGAGTTGGCTAAAATGGGTGATGGGAGTAGTTCGGGGACTGGGTTGTAAGTGGAGTTAGGGTAGTAATGCAAGGAGAGGGGAGGGAGGGGGGGGGTTAAATGGGTGGTAGGGCAGTAGGTCAGATGGTGGAAGGTAAGAGGAAGATGGGACAAGTAGGAATCTAGGGCGATATTATGGCGTCGGATAGGAGGTACAGGGATAGTTAGAGAAAAGGAAAGTGCAGTGGATGGAAGTAAAATGGCGGGGCCATTTTTGGATAAGGAGTTGGGTGAGGGGGACATGAGAAGGGAGTCGAAGTTTAGATAGAGGTAAGGGAGATGCCTAAGGGGGCGGATAGGTCCGGGTTGAGAGGTAGAAAGTAGGAGGAAGAAGATGAGGCACTAAGAGGATAATAATTCAAAGTGTTAGTCGAAGATGGGGAGGTGATCAAGGGAGGGGGGGGGTTTGAGTTGGAGAGGCGGGGTAGAATGATAAAAAGGGGAGAAGGAGATTATGCTAAGGCGAGATGGTAAAGGGGAGGAAGAGGGCGAAACAGGGTAGGTGTGGGATTTGTCAGTGTCATGGGGAGGCCAGGCAAATGATAGGAAGGTGAATGGAAGGGTAGAAACTACAGGAAAAGACGATGGTCGGAGGAAGGTGCAAAGGTTAGTTGGGCCGGGGCACTAACGGACTAGAACCTGATGTGGTTAAGAATAGAGGATATAAACTGAGGAGCCGGGAAAAGGAAGGGAGCTATGAGGGGAGAGAGAGGCAAGAAGGCAAGTCACGAGGGAGGAGGTGGTCAACGTGAAAATGGTGAGGGGGAGATCCGGGGATACGAAGCGGAGTAGACAACGATAAGAGGGGGGAGGAGGGTTGGTAGAGTGCTGGCGAAGATAGTAGGTAAGAGAGACGGAGGGGGTGGGGCGAATACATGAAGGCAAGGAGGTAGGTAGGAAAAGGCGTTAGTTACCGACCTAAGAAGAGAGAATGGGTTTCGCTACTAAGGTCGGGGTTTGGGCATCGGAGCAGCGTTAAGGATAAAGAGCGAGTGGGTACGGGACGAGAAAGTGGAAAGTATTAGGCGGAAGTGGAGAACGGAGTAAGGTAGAGGAGTGGGAATAGAAGAGGGCACTAAGGTTTAGCGGATAAGAGGGAGTGCAAGGGGGAGAGGAAGGGAACGAGGAGTTTATGCGGAAATGATAGCGCAGAGTAAGCGGGGGGATCTTCGCGAAAAAAGGGGGGGAGGGAGGGAGAGTGACGGGGGGGTTGTGAGAGGGGTCTTGTAGTAGCAGGGGTGGTACCGGTCGGGAGGAGGCGGGGGGGGGGGGGTGGGGGGCGCTGAAGGGCGGAGGGAATACGAAGCTGGGTGTAGAGGGAAATTTGAGGGAGGGATATTAAGCACAGATAGAGGGGGAATGGAGGCGAGATAAAGATAAGGGGAGTAAAGTTATAGGGCGTGTAGGGAACGACAGACAGAGTGGCGAGATAGGGGGTGGGAGACTGAAGGTGGTGTATGAAGGAGAGCGGTAGGGTGTGAGAAGCATAGGTAGAGCAAGCAGGGGACGGCGGGACGTGGAACGGAGGGGGGGTACAAAGGTGCGAAGAAGTGGGGGAGAGTGGAGCCGGACAAACGGACACGGGGCGAATACAGAAATGCCGATGGCAAGTTACGACCAGGTGATGGGTAGGGGGGTGAAAGGTAATGGGGGACATTGGGTGCGAAGGCCGATGGTAAGTTCCCCAAAAGGATGGGAGGGGGGAAGCCGAAACCGAAGATTGAGTCAGGCGTCAGAAGTCGTAAGGGGGAGTGGAGACTGTGAGAACCGGTATGATAAGCGTTTGATTATAGGAAGCAGCTCAGGCAAGGCTGGGGAAGGTGGTGGAGTCGGTGGCAAGGAGAAAGTCAGTACCTGCAGGGGGGGCGGATGAGCAGAGATTTAGGGGGTAAAATAGGTTGTGCCGTCTCGCCAGGGGGAAAAGGAGAGATGCGGGATAAGGAAGGGGGGGGGAGACGAAGGGACGTCAGGGGAAGGAAGGAGGGGAGGACGTTAAGAGAGAGGAAGTGTCCCGGAGATACGGGTGCATGAGGAAAAATGCGGGGTAGAAAGACAGAAAGTGGAGACGGGGTAGATTTTGGGGTGGGGGCAGAGTAAAGATAGGTAGTAAGGGAATGTGAGCGGTAAAGGGCGGGGGCATGAACAAGAGTTCACGGAATATGAAGGCTCGGATGTCAAGGCTACGGTGACGGAGAGATTAGGGCAGTGAAGAGAGGACAATAGGAAAGACGGAAGGGTGACAGGGAGGCAAAATGGAAGAGAACGTGAACGCAGGGGTATGGGATTCCTGGGGGGAGGAACACACGAGAAAGCTAGAAGAGATAAGAACGGTGCGGGAGGGATTAGTCAAGCTCGAGAAATGGGGGAGTAGTAGGAAAGGAAGAAAAAGGGTGGAGAGGAAGGGGACTGAATAGGAGGAAAATCGAAACCAGGAAGAAGTCGGCCGTAGACAGAGAGGGGGAAAGTAAATAATCATAGAGGTTGTGGCTGACAAGAAGGGGGGAAAAGGCGAGCAAGGGGGGAACTGACGGGAAGAAAGAGTTAGTGAAGCATCTTAAGGGAGGAGAGGGAGGAGGCACGAGAGAAGGAGTGGGAGGGGTTGGTGGGACTTCAAAACAAGCATCGGTCTAGAAAAAAGGGGGGGGGGAGGGCAGGGTGAATCGAGGCGTAAGAGGGTATACACGGGAGGGGGGGAGGCCGAAGAATCAGTTCTAGGTAAGCACCGAACGAGCGAGTGGAAGGTAGAAGAAGTGGACGTGTGAAGGTGAAGGGACGCCAAAAGGGGGTACGACATGGTTGCATCAGAGGGGAAAGGGTGCGAGGAAATGGGTAGAAGGCGTACGGTGGGACGGGGAGCTGGGATGAAGGAATGGTGACCGGGGAGGGGGAGGTGAGCGAGGAGGTGTGGGTGTGAAGGCGGAAAAGATACAGAGAAAAAGTGCAAGACGGTAACCCAAACACAAGGAAGAGGATCTGTAGGTGTGGCTGGGGGGGAGGGGGACGTCTTGCTGAATATCGAAAGTAGGGTGTGACAGAGCCAGAAGGCGAGTGTATTGTAGAGGGAAATGGATGGAAGCAGGTAAGTGATGGCTTGAATCTAAGTGGAAGTGATAAGTGGGGTGAAATGTGAGTGGAAAAGTATCGGGAAGCAGAAGGTAGGGATTCTGTCGCAGCTGCGGAGGCGCATACCAGGATGTTCCACTACGAAATAAGCCCAGAAAGAGTGCCAGTTCCAGCAGGAGGAAGGTGGTGTACCAGGTACCGCGCAGCTGGTGGGGACCCGAGCTTGAGGTGGGAGAGTCGTGACGTCGGGAAAATATGAATGAGAGATGCGGCAAGAAGGGGAAGGGGAGCGCTATTAGTGAATGCAAAGAGGACCAAGGCGACGTAACAACGAGGTACTCTGATTAGATCAGAGTTGCAGAAGAAAGACTGCAGTGAAGAACGGATGTGAGACAGTGGGCGCAATAGGACCGCCGAGCGAAAACGGATGAAATAATGACAGAGGAAGACGGCCTGGTGGGACGCTGGGCATAGGGGTGGGGGGTCGGAAGAGTGTTGGAAAAGAGAAAACGGAAGGAGTAGTGGCGAAGTCCAGATGGGAGGCCAGGCTGTAGGTCTAGGCGGCTCCAGGTGAGGGGGGGCAAACAGTATGAATGTGAACATGTTGTCCAGGGGGGTCCAGGGTAGACGAACGGGGGAGGGGAAACACCCCCCCACCCACAAGGTTAAAAACACAAAAACAAATTTAAAAAATCAGTGCATGAGTAGGCTAGGACCGAGCGGGATGCTGATCAGGTTGAGTTAGGTACCAGGGGGAGTAAGGCTTAGAGGGAGACACCAGGTGGTTCGTAGGAAGCGGATAAGCGGGCTGGCGTTGTAGCGACAGGCGCCGTCGTAGCGGAGTAACGGCCCGTCGGGTCGGGTTATTTAAAGCGATCGGCTCTGAAATCCTCGCTAGAAGCGGGTCAGAAGTAGTGAGAGGAAGATCAGAGCATGGGGGAAGGTTAACCAGGCAATGTAAGTGAAGTCTATCCGGAAAGTCGTAAAGAGAGTATATGATAGTAAGTTAGCTGCAGGGAACCCTAATGCGCGTCCCCTAAGTGGGGCCGGGAATGGCAACAACGCGCATAGGTTCGTTGGCATGGTATGGACATAGACCGACTAAATAACATCTAAAATATACGACAATTGTCATCGCGAGGGGCAAAGTCCAAAGGGGATGGGATTGATCGAGGGGAGTATGCCGCCCCAGCGATTTGAGGACCCGAACGGAAAAGCGTAGCACGTTGCTAGGAAGCAGAGGAATGCAGTCCAGCGAGACTAACCGCGGGTAGAAAATCCCCGTAGTCCACAGGGCGTGCACTGACATGTGCCCAGAATGCACAGCAAAGGAGTTGTGGAAACTGGGATGAAGTAGGGCCTCGTTGGACTGCTGCCGTAGACCTACGTTGAAAAGGCCAACACGTAGAGGGTAGAGGAGGTGATGGGTCGAGAGTAGTGAAAGCTGAAAGGGAGTTAAAACTTGGTGTCAAAAAACTCAGACAGGGGGGGGGGGGGCGGGGGGGGGGGGGCGGAGTCCAGTGTACCGTAAAAAAGGTTGACACCCGGCGGAAGGTACTGGTAACTATGGGGTAAGAACCGATCGGAAAGGCGCATTAACGGGGGATAGTAGTGGAGTGGATAGGGGCCGGCTGGGCAGACAGAGGCGGATAATGATGGGAGAGACTGTGAAAGAATGGGATGTGGGACTGCCGAATGACAGGAGGTCCAGGAGAAGGCACAGGAGAGGGCCGGCCTGAGCGGGCGGTGAGCGGCCGAATCCCCACAGAGGCGGACGAGAGATCGAGTAGGAATAGCGTTGCCAACTACGGACAACGCCATTAAAAACGTGCAGAAGTGGCATGGTGGAGCTGCGGAGCGAAGACCAAACAAGGAGGCCGTTAGAGCGACTAGCTAGTGGGGGTCGGAGCGCGGGAAGAAAAAATTCTGGCTGGCTGTGAGAGGGGTGAATTCGGGTAGTAGTGAATGAAAGAGTGGGAAACGGTCTGGGGGAGGTTGTCGCAGGAGATTGGAAGCAACCCAAGCAAGAAGTGCGACGGATGTCTCTGCGTTGGTGGTTGGGTCCAGATTTCGAGTGAAGCGGAGACGGGAAATAAAACAGAGGTAGTATCCATTATTAAAGTCAAAAGTGTTTCCTTGGAACGGTGGACAATTATGACTGGACAGAAGGAGGCGGCACTTGGGCCTTAAAGCAACTGCACTCACGCGATTAGAAGTGCAGTAAGGGTGCATATTGTACGGGGTGGGGCGGACGGGGCGGGTGAGCTGAGGTAGGCTGGGCCAGTGAGGACGCAGTTAAATAAATCTGGGAGAGTGCGGATGAAGAAGAAGGGGCGGAAGGCACATATCTCGAAGTGTGCCTTAGGGAGGGGGGGGAAAAAGGTGGCGGACGATAGGCGAACTGACTGTTGTTGGGAGAGAGGAAGCTGGGGTTAACTGGGGTGGATGATACAGAACACGACTTGAGATAAACCCGCGCCAGGTAATCATGTGCAAGGAGGATGAACAGTGTCAAGGGTGGGGAAAGGCAGGGCAAGGAGAGAGGGGGGTATGCGGGAGTGGATGAGGGGATGAACGGTGCTTATCAGAGAGGGTAGCAGTGTCCAACAAGAGACAGAGTGGCGCTAGCCCTGGTAAGAGCGGGAAGCGATAGGAAGAAGTAAGGGGCAGCCACGGGTAAGAGAGGTACAGCGAGGACAGTGGTAGGACGGGTTGCTGAGAAAGGGGTGGTGAGAGAGAAGAGGCGGAAGGGGCGGCCAGTGATAAAATAATTCATGGCTAAGTTACATGTACTGCAGGGGAGGAGTAGGCGAGCAACAGTAGACGTGGCCGTTACGGCACCTGGAGCGGATTACGTCGGACAGAAGGAGCAGGCATTTGTGTCCAGATGGTTAGAAGATATCCATCAGCTTGGGAAGAAAAGTACTGTTAACGGGCAAGGAGATGGAAAGGCTAGCAAGGGCACATGGCGGGGGTAGCACCCGGGGTTTGTACCATGGTTATTCGCGTATATTATGTTGTGCTGGGAAAAACAGCGGTCGCGCGATGGGTGGGCGTAGAGGACCTTCAGCATACGAGCCCGAGGCTCACACGGGGCAGAGATTAACAGAAGTTCAGGAAGCAGTGACGTGAGCGCATCCAGCTGAGTGGAACTACACATAGACCAATGGGCCGGTCTAGAGCCACAAACCCCAGTTAAAAAACCTAGTGGTTCGACATGATAACAGTCAGCTCCATGTCCATAGGGGGGGCGTGCTACCCAGTAAACCACGTTATGCAGAAGGAAGAAGTTACGCAAGGTACTGAACTCCATAGGGTCCATGAGTGTTAGATTAGTGCAATAGAGGGATTCGAAGGCGTAGAAGCAGGGGGTCGGAGGCAGAGGATTAGAACGTAGTCTACCAAACACTTCACGTG
>CM076731.1:1982701-1987701 GCA_038501795.1 Pseudopleuronectes americanus
AAAATTTGGGGTGGAGGTTTTTAATACCCCCCCCCCCCCCCCCCCCCCCCCCCCCCCAACAAAATTTATATATATATATACCCCCAGAAGCTTCTGGACTTGGTGTAGCGCTGCGTCACCGTCGCCCCCTCCTGGAGGCTGAGCTGGGCCAGCTGGGGTCCGATCTTCAGCAGCTTGTCGATGTGGGGCTTGTGCTCGGCGATCGACTCCCTCAGGAGCTGGAGAGGGAAACGGAACGTGAACATTCGGATAAATGCCTCAACAGTGAAAGGAAAGCGTGAGACTTTGAATCCTCTCTCACTCTCATCTGGTCCTGTTGCAGTCGCAGGGCGTCGGTGTCGATGGCCGGGGGGGGCAGCTGGCTGATGAGGGTCTCGGTCTCGCCCAACCACGGCTCCAGTTCCTCGTATGTTTCCCAGAACCGAGCCACCAGAACCTGAGCCTGCTCCAGGGCCGAGAACCGCTCCCCGTGGTTCTGGCTCACGGCTTCGTAACGAGCGCTCAGAGAATCGGTCTTAACCTGGAGGAGAAGGTTGGAGACACACAGATATTAAAACCCCCCCTCTGATGATGTGCTACTCCCCCCCCCCTCATGCAGGTCGTCCGTCAGCCACTCACCATGAGCGCCTCCTTCTGAGCCTCACTGCAGGTCTCCAGGATCTCCTCCCTGGTGGTGAGGAGCTGATCCACGGTGTCTTTGTGCCGGATGATGTCGATGTTGAAGGCCCTCTGCACCTGCAGCTGAGCCACGGTCACGTCCGGCTCCAGGCTCAGGGGCCCCAGAGACGCCAGCTTGCGCTCGGTCTCCCCGACCCAGGCCCGCTCTGCATCCACGGCCTCTTCGTACTGAAGGAGGAGGAGGAGGAGGAGGAGGAGGAGGAGGAGGAGGAGGAGGAGGAGGAGGAGGAGGAGGAGGAGGAGGAGGAGGAGGAGGAGGAGGAGGAGGAGGAGGAGACGTTTAAAACACTAATGTCATTTACAGAAAACAGCTTAAAACTGTGTATCTGTGGTGTAACTGCCTGCAGCACCTGCTGGGACCTCTGGATGGCAGCTTGCACCAGCTTCACCCGCTGAGTGATGGTTTCGTCGGCCTGGCGATAGCGCTGGTTGCCGTCGGCGACCAGGCGGTCCAGGCCTTCTCTGGCTCGCCACGGCACCAGGTCCAGCAGGGCTCCCGCCCACCTCGTTCACCGTGTCCAGCACCAGGCGCTTCTCTGCAGACACTTTCTTCAGCTCCTGTGAGAGTGGATGAAAACATTGAATTCATAAAACTAAACAGAACCAGTGAATCTCTGTTTCTTTGCTGTTACTGAGACTCCGGTGATTTTCTGATGTGAGACAGAAGCTGCAAATGAAAATGACAATAATCCTCTCAACAGCTTATTGAGTTCAGAGAAATCAATGTTTCTATGGTAACAGCTGAGAACATTATTACAGACTCGAGTTATCAACACAGCAGCTGCCATGAAGGTGCCATCACAAACTGGATCTCTCCTCCCACCTTCTGCCTCTCCTGATAGGCCGGGGAGGCGTCGGGCTCCACGTTGTTGAGCTCCGCCTCCACGCCGTCCAGCCACTGGCTGATGTCGTCGTGGGCGCTGGCGAATCGCGTGGCGAGCTGCAGGGCCTGCTCCAGGGTGCGGAGGGCCTTGCTGCTGCCGGCCGTCATCTCGGCGTAGCGAGTCTTGATGCCGTCCAGCTTCTCCTGGATCAGGAGAACCTCCTCACCTGTAGAGCGAGGGTCAGTTAGAGGAGGTGAGAATGGAGTGGAAGGTCCTGATGCTTTCATAATCCTTATCGGTCAAGATGGAGACTTATTTCTATTCCTCTCTGCAGTCGCTACGTCCTAACGGGTTCTGTCTTGGATGGACAGCTTTGTGAGCCGCTCGCCACCACAGCATTTGGTCTAAACATGTAAATACGACATTTTGTGGACCGGGCAACAAGCCTCCACAGAGCTGCCTGTCTGCACGGTCTCTAATATCATGATCTCTGGAGGGAGCAGATGTTTCAGTTTGGTTCACCGCTGATCTGAAAATATGAGGTTTGGATGTGAAACTACAAGATGAACAGTGTTTGAGCGTCTGTTGTGTTTCTGTTGCTGAGCCTGAACTCAGTCTGAGCCACTTGGAGAGATTCTTAGATGCAGAAGCAATTCAAGTTTCACAATCTTTGTTTTTGGAAACTCAGGATCTCAACCTGTTTCTGATCATGGATGCTAAAAGTCAAAAGCTAACACAATAAACATGATATGATTCTGTGTGTTTGCGTTGGATCCACATCCAGGTGTGTTGTTGTTGCTGAGGAGGAAACCCACAGTGTTGTGTTACCTGTGGTCTGCTTGAGGAGAGCTTGTCCGTTCTTGATGGCCTGGTCCACCGTCTTCTTCCTGCTCACGATCTCTTCATTCAGCGACTGAGCGAAGACAAAGAATCAAAGTTCACACACGTCGGGATAAAAAGTGTTAAAACAACAATCCTGGACAACAACAGGGAAACTTCTCCAAAAGGTTCGAAGTGAAGAGTGTGTTTCAAATCTGCTCTTTATTCTCATAATCCCACGGCTCATATGAGATTCAGGCTGCAGGTATAATTATTATTTGGTCTCAATCTTTCCCATCACAAAGTGTTTATGGCTTTAAACACATTTAAAACGTGTGTGAGACGTGTTTCACTCGGAGGGAAACACCGGCTCCGTCCTTCTGTCATCACGACCCAGCTTCACCTGAGCTTTGAAAAATAAAATATTGATCCTCGATTACATTTCTTTGTCGTTCATTGTGTAGACGAAGTCGTACCAGAGTGTGTTTGTGCTGCTCGGCCAGCAGCTGAGGCTGGTAGTTCTGGACGGAGACCTGACCGAGCCTCTGAGCAACCTCAGCCAGCCAGTTCAGCACCTCCACCTCGTCCTCTCCGAACAGCTGAGCGTTGGCCAGCGCCTGCTCCAATAGGCCGGCGCGCCTCGAGGACCAATCGGTGAGCTCCGAGTGACCCGACCTCACCGCGCCCACGCGCTCGTTCAACCAATCGCGGTCGGCCGCGCAGCTGAGCGGGGTCAGCGATTGGCTGAGGGACTCGAGGTGGTCAACCTCGGCTTCTCTCGAGGACACATCCTCTTGGATCGCCTGGGAAGTGTACGTGTGTGTTTGTGTGTGTGTGTGTGTGTATATCAGTGTGTGTGTGTGTGTGTGTTTGTGTTTGTTTTATAGGAAGATGAAGAAAAGTGAGAAAACAAAAGCAAAACAACGGAAAAAACAGATAAAATAATATGAAGATGCAAATGACAAAATCATAGATGAACATGAAATCATAAACATCAATGGATGAATGAGACAAACAAATTAAATCAAGGAACTGAACTTAAATGAATAAATAAAAACTTAATGAAGAAGTGATGGAGTTTGAGTTGTAAAGAAATGTTTGGATCCTTGTTTCCACCGAGTTACACTAAATAAATGAAGTTGTATTTTAAGTTTCCTGATGTATATGTGTGTTTCTGTGTTTTCCCTTTGATTCCTCAAACAATTGGAGTTTCAGCAACATGTAAAGTTAATAAGTTGAACTTGTAGATTGACGAGTCAGCGACTGAGAGGATTTCTTTGAGTCCTAACGTTTCCTTTTGTTTGATTCCACAACCTGAAGTAAGATCAGATCTGGGGTCTGTCACCGAGCGGGCCGGTCTGTACCTTGTGCTTGGTGATCTGCTGGGAGATCTTGGCCGTCTGGGTTCCCATGGGCTCGGCGGAGCTCAGGCGTCTCTCGGTGGCGCTCAGCCATTCTCCCAGCGGCTCCAGGGCCTCGTGGAAGTGAAGAGCCAGAACCTGCAGCTCCTCCAACTGCCGCTGCCTGAGGGACGAGAGGGAGGGAGAGGGTGATGAGGATACCAGGAGAAGAGGAGGAGGAGGTCCAGAGCTTTTATTGGTGTGTTATTACTTTCACTCGCTGACTCGATGCCTCAATGGGGCCTGACTTAGTGTCACACGGCTGCCAGGTGAATTTCATAAACTGATCAAAGGAATTATTTGTGGCTTAAAGAATGTCAACACTTTTAATAAGGATTCTCATTTATACGAGAAGATGAATCTGAGATATCTGAAGTTTTTCACGATGCCTTTTTTTAATCTGATTTGCGTGTTTGTCCCCAAAAAAGGAACCAGCTCTCTGTAATGAAGGTAAAAGTCTTAAGATATTTAATTAAGTAAGTTCAGCAGAGTCCACAGAACATGCTGTTAATGTCCGATCACTGATAAAAACACACATTTATAGTGATATTGTCTTTTCTTTTCAAATGATAAAGTTGAAGTTTGTGCTGTTTTGTGTCTAAATCCATCACAAACTGAAATCCCCCAGGAGGTCGGGATTATCCCCGGCTGCCACAGGAAACCTCTTCATAATTACTTAAGTGGAATTCCTTCTCTTTTCTCTCTCCATAGAGAGGTCAGAGGTCAAGTCAGCGATGACAGATGATTGACACTTTATACCCAGGTCCTCCTCAGCCCTGAACCCGGCCCCCCCCGGCCCCCCCGGCCCCCCCCGACACTGACCTGGCGCTGGCCTTGTCCAGCAGCTCGGTCCATCTCTCTGCCAGCTGGTGGAGCTGAGTCTGGATCTTCTCTCGGTCCTGAGAGTCGGCGGTGGCAGCGATCCTCTCGCCCTCGGCTCGGATCATCTCCACGGTCGGTCGCCGGTCGTCCAACAACCTCTGGAGCAGCTGCAGGAAGACACACACACACACTCAGTATGGGTGCACCTGTGCAGGAGGGTATCTCTACAGGAGGTGTTTCTAATATATAGTCTCACATGACACCATAAATATAATATAAATATAAACTGCAGCCTCAATAATGACTTAGTACAAAGTATTATGTGGCAGAACAAAGTTTTGTAAGAAGGTTTTTGTGTCGGAGAAAAAGTTAATAAGTAAAAAAAGTAAAGTAACAGATATTCCCCCCCTCCCCTTGGTGACCTTTTTTCCAGAGGAGCTAACTTCATTAATAAATA